>RJWM01006353.1:0-38435 GCA_004363535.1 Dasyprocta punctata
TGTTTCCTTTAGAGGCGCTTAGCGATTCCCCGATTATGAGTTTCATTTCAATTCTCAGTTGGGTTAACAGTGCTGCTTTAATTTCTTTCATAGCTTCGTGGAGTTGTCTCCCCACTTCTGTTGTCAACTCCTCTGAGAGTTTAATTTTTGGACTCCCGACCATTTCAGCATTAGAATCGGTTCTGCTTATATCGGAGTCCGGAGAGCGCCCTCTGCCTTTCCGTCTTGGCATTTTCCTGGGCTCGCCAGTGAGGCCGTGTTGGTCCACTGCTTCTCCCGAGCCTGTTTCTGCTCCGCAAATGTCTACTGCGGTGCGCGAGAGGATGGGGCCGCTGTCTGGTAAACCGTACAGGGCCGTCCGCCAAACCTCCTCTATCACCCCCAGGGCACCAGCGCCGTTTCCACCACAGCCTTCCAGGAATCATGCCTAATTAGGTGCAGTTCCGGACTCAAGATGGCTGTCCCTCGCACTCCCTCAGTGGTGGGGGGGTGGGGGCCGCTGGGTTCACTCACTCGCCCGCTCGCGACCACCTCGCTCCACGGTCGACCGTCGTCTCTGCCGTTGCGCCACACCGCAGCAAATCCACCGGCAGCTCCCCCGCGCATCAAGAGCACCAGGATCGTACCTTCTCAGCTCGGGTCACAGCGCTGATTGGATTCCGCTCCAGACCGAGGTGCTTCTGGTCTCTGCCTTTATTTCATTCTTTTACTCTTTCCATGGGTACAGTTCTCATTTTAGATTCTTCTTGGGTCCAGAGGACCCATCTCCCTCTTTTTTCCTTCTCTCTGTTATTATATTACTTTATATTCCAGCATTTTGATGGTATATTCAGGGAGCCTCCCTGTCACGGTGTCATCTGGGTGGCCATCTTGGAGGAAGTCACCCTTTATTTGTGCTTTATGTTAAAATGTTTGTTTTAATTTTATTGCTCACATTACCTATACTTGCAAGCCTAGTAACATTACCATACTATTAATGTATTCCACAATGCCAAGTTAGCAATTTTTTCTCTGTCTATCCCTACTTTCCTTCCATATTCAGTGCAGTAAGTTGTAGTTTTATTTTTAAAACCAGTAAGTTGTTCATTTTACACTAAATTCTAAGTTTGAAAATGATGTGTCTTAACAGTCTGTGTTCATACAGATACTTAACTAAGTTTCATTATTTGAAACTCAGTGTGTTTGGAAAATTTTATTTTCTTAATAGAGAACCCCAACATCAAATAATTTAAAATATTTGCTTGTTCTTGAATGATGCTTTTGTTTGAAAGTTTTGAGCATACTGTTTTCATATTGTGTATCATCCACATAGCGGGCATAGTTGAAGAATTTGTTCTTGCTAGTTTATGACTTGACACATTTCTTTTTAAATGCCTCACGTTTGATCAAGAATAGAAAACTTTATGGCTGTAAGGGTGTTTATTTTCACTTAGCACGTACACTGATGTTTATAGCTAGATATCCCCCCCAAAACCTCATGGTTCATTCAGAGGTGGGGTTTTTGATGGGTAATTGGATTATGGGGGTGGTGTAGCTAGCTTGCTGTTGGGAGGCAAGGTCTGATCAGAGAAAGATGGGTCACAGCGTCATGGTCTGGAAGGGTTTATCTTCCTCCCCAGCTCCTCCCTTCACTTTTCTCTGCTTCCCCTCCACCATGAAATTAACAACTTCTCCTCGCCCCCCAGGCCCTTCTACCATGACTTACTTTCTGCCTTGAAGCCTGCCCAATAGTGTCTGAAACCTCTGTGGGCTATGAACCAAAATAAACCTTTACTCTTGTACTTATGGGTGTCCAGTGTAGTCTCAGAGACCAGAAAGTGACCAAGACAGCTGATATTTACCCAAGAAGATATAATAACGCAACACGTTATATGCTGACTTTGGATAAATAACGATTACGTTCTG
This sequence comes from Dasyprocta punctata, assembly GCA_004363535.1. Taxonomy (NCBI): domain Eukaryota; kingdom Metazoa; phylum Chordata; class Mammalia; order Rodentia; family Dasyproctidae; genus Dasyprocta; species Dasyprocta punctata. The sequence goes on from RJWM01006353.1 coordinate 1,906, forward strand.
TGTCTGGGCCTTTGTGAGTATTACATGGACTCTAATGAATTTTTGTGTTCATAAGCCTGGAGTTTTAATGAATGAATGATACAGGGCTGTAGTGTTCTAAATCAAAAGCACACATTTTATTTTTAAAAAATTTTTTAAAATTTATTTTAGGATAAAACCAAGCAAAATAAAGCAGAATAAAGCCAGTCAAAACAAGACAGTGTAAAACAGGATTTCAAAACAAGATCAAACAAATCAACAATGGTTAGCATAGTCCCTCTTATCTTCAAAATAGCTGCCCATACCTTCAGACATAGTAAAATCAAACAAAACAGGAACAGAATAAAGCCAATAAAAACAAAATAATGATTATAATATAGGACTTCAAAACAAGATAACAGTAAATCCAAAATGGCTACCATAATATATCTTGTTATCTTTGAAATAGCTGCCTATGCCATCAGATACAACAAAATAAAACAAGGTAAAACAGAATAAACCCAACCAAGTAAAACAATGAGAATGATACAGGATTTTGAAACAAGATAATAGGGAATTAACAATGGCCACCATCTTGAGAAGGAGATTCCCCATAGGTGCTACATTGCATATTGTTATCCCCTGAATAGATGATCAGCCTATCAGCTTTAGGCCTGCAAAGTCAGTGAAATTCTAAATATTACAAGCGTTAAGTTGTATTTTACCTCATTAGCTATCATCACAGCCTGTGTTTCTCCAGATCAGCCCGTTGCTTACCAGGGAGTGGCTGGGGGTAGGAACATTGGCTCTTTTTGTCTCACTGCCCATGTGCCGGAAGGGGCATCTGGCTCTTCCTCAGTCAGCCTATGCATGGTGCTGACTCACAGGAGGTCTTAGCTTCTTGTTCTCCTGCCCCACAGTCTGTGAATGGCACTGACTCACAGAAGAGGGCTGGCTTCCAGCTCTTCCCCCAGTCAGCCCGCACATGGTGCCGACTCACGGGGTCTTAGCTTCTTGTTGACTTCTTATTCTCCTCCCCTGCAGTCTGTGAATGGTGCCAACTCACAGGAGAGGGTTGGCGTCTGGCTCTCCCCCAGTCAGCCTGAAAAGCACACATATTAATGTATACATTGAAAGATACCATTAGAAATTATTCTCAAATCTCCACATACACAAAATGTGCAAAGCTAGTGGTGACAAATAATGTGTTATGGAGTCCATTGACTTAATTTTGAATGTGTAGTAGTGTATGCTATATGTTACATACTTTAAGGTACTTTAAAAATTTACTTAAAAATAGAAATTCAAAACAAGTTATTGTAGAATCTTTGAATCCTAGCATTTCTGTGAACTCTGCAGTTTTAGAAATAGAACTGTTTAGAAATGACTCTTTTAGGTGGAATTCATATGCGGGTGAACAGTGATTGAGGGATTGTGAAAAGCTACATTTTAGTGTTTGATAAATCCAAAATAGTGTGTTCAGATTTTTTTATTACTTATTACCAGTCTGAGCAGTTTCCTGATTTTTTTCTCAGTTCTAAAGGAAATGAACACACTTCTATTGATGCATCTTCTCTACTACGTCTACCATCTGTCATCATTTTAATAAAGAGTGAATAGCTCACTATTCTCAAATCACCTCCATGTAGATGGGATAAACTTGGAGGAGAGGATCAAATGTCTCTTAGAAAATGTGCTAAGGGGCTGGGGGTATGGTTCAGTAGTAGAGCACTTGCCTAGCATGCAGAAGTCCCTGGCTTTGATCCCCAACATGGTCAAAACACAAAGCAAAACAACAGTAGCAACAACAGAAGAAAAAAAAAAAAACCAAAAACCCAAACAAAACAAACAAAAAAACCAGTTGAAAAGAACAGATTCTCTGTGTTACTGTTCATTTTAGTTCATGATCTATGTCCTTTTGTATTTATCTCTAAATCATTTATGCTGCCTTTCAAATTCACATATTAGCCCAATAGCCAAAAATATATAGTGCAAATTATTCTGTGAATTTGCTTCAGTTCTTACTAATTTATTCTCTGTTTCATTCCTATTCCTCCCTCTGTCCTTGCATCTGGCAGTACTGAGGAGTTAACCTACAGCCTTGCATGTGCTAGGCAAACATTCTACCACTGAGCTACATCCCTAGCCCCACCTCTCTACTACTCTCTCCCTTTTCTACCTATGCAAGTAATAGAAAATGTTATAAGCTATTCGAATGTTTAATTAGAACCATTATTCCTTGGCAGTATCTAAAGTAGTGCATTGTGCATGCCTGTCTTACTAAATACAATAATAACAGCTTCCATGTCAAGTTAATTTTTTCTTTTTTAACTTAAATCTAAGCATACCAGGATATCTCTTGTGGGTATTTTTGTGTCAAAGATGTATTTTTCCAATATTTTTAAATGAAGACTTTGAAGCATACTAAAAATGTGATTTTGAACTGAGCATCATTAAATTAAAATCTAGATTATGTCATTAACTTTTGTTTACACTTGCTTTTTCCATATAATTCTGCGTCTGTTTTGTTTCTGTGAATCTCTCTCTCTTTTTTTTTTTTTTTTTTTTGAGACAGAGTCTTGCTGTGTAGTTCAGGGTGGTCTTCAACTCAGTCACTGTGTCGCCCAAGCTGGCCTCAAACTTACAGTGATCCTCCCTCCTCAGCCTCTAAAGTCTGGGTCTCCATCTTCTTTTTGATATGTTTCAAAATAAAGTTTCAGATATCAACATAATGTCCCCTAAGAGGTACAGTGGGCATAAAATGGAATGCATAAGTTCAATAACTTTGACAAATGCCTACACTTTAGTAACCAGAACTAGTTAGCCTCAAGACTTTGAATATCACCATTACTCTAGAAAGAACCCTTGTGATTCTTCAGTTGCTTCACACCTCACCCAAAGAAAAAAGCCCTTTTACTTATTACCTACCATGAGTTGATTTTGTCCTCTCTAGAAGTTCTAATAAATGGAATTACATGATCTCTTCTTTTTTGTTTTTAAACTACTGGGAATTAAACCCAGGGCCTTTGTACTGAGATAATCCCCAGCCCTTTTATTTCACTTTAACGTTTTGCTTTAAACAGTTTAATTAACTGTAACATCGTAGATTACCTTTTGGTTATATTTATATATCTTTTTCCCACAGTGACTTCAGGAACTATCTTCATGCCAATACAAGTATTTCATAAGTATTTGACAAGTTGAATATACATCTGCTGCATAATGCATCACATCTTTTAGCAAGAAAAAAAAACAGTATGAAGTATAAAGACATGACCCAACTAGCTGGGTAGAATGAGAATCTGCTCTAAGTATTTATTTCTCTGGAGTGAGTGTACCACATACTTGTTCAATTAAGAGAATCATCCTTTCAGTTCAAAGGACCTTTACTCAGTTTTAAGCCTCACCAGGTATTGAATGCAAAACATAAAACACCTCAGCCACTAACTAGGTGCTGAAAGCAGAGCGCCTGTATTGGGTATGCTATGTACCCCCAGGTCCTCACATACTTTTGATGGGGCTAAGTCTGGTGCTTGCTTGTGTTCGGTTTGCTGTACCCGCCCAGGGGTGGAGCCAACATACAGTGTAAGGGAAGGCGGGTCTTCTGCTTCCGCCCTCTTCTCTCTCTTGCCAGCATGCCTTGCAGCTTGCAGCCACCATGAGCAGCAGCCCCGCCACCCCATGCTGACTTGGAGCCAACTAATGGACTGAAACTCCCAAGAAACTGTAAGAATAAACCTTTCCTTCCCTAATTTTGGGTGTCAGGTATTTCGTCTCAGCAATGAGTAAAAAGTAACTAAGACAGCGCCCTCCCTTTCTTATGCTGTAATTCTTAGGGAATGGGTTGTATCAGCTTGGGCTCTTTCACATTGTGTGCTCCTTCAAAGTGTGTCTCTGGGTCCTTTCTCCTTGGCTTCCTTTTTTTTCTGTTCACTTTCCCTCTAGTGTTTCAGAAAGTTGCCTCAGCTCTTATAGTGCTACTGTATGCAATAGACATATTAATCTTTAGCAAGAATCTTGCTCTTTATTTGCTAATTTATAAGAGTGCCAACAGCATGCTGGGAACATTGTAGAATCTTTCAGTTTTGCCATGGTAACATTTGTGTGGTATTCCTTTTTGAACAGTACCCATTTCCTTGATGTCTGTACTAGTACATTCACATACATGTGACCAAAGGAATAACCCTATATTTTATAAGAGACCAAGAGAACATATACTGACTCAGTTTCTTTCCTCTTTGCCTTTGTGTTCATTATTTGGGCAAATTACTGGAAGATGACAGTTCTGGTAAAAAGAGTATTTTCAGACAGGGGCTTGCTGAGTTTCTTAAGCTAGGCTTGAATTTGCAGTTCTGTCTCAGCCTCACAGAGTGCTGTGATTACAGACTTGACCCCCCAAGCCTGAGGCATCTACTTATTTGTTTTTATAAATCTTCTTTCACTTGGTATTGTTGGAAGTTTAACTTCTCTGGGGTCTCTCACTCATTTTGCTGTATAATTTGTGTGTGAAACACTGAGTCCCTTTGTTCTGGACTCTCAAGAATGTTTATGTAGCAAGTATCCTGAGAACATAAATTGTATTTCTTCCAGAATATAGGGAAAGCATGCTTACTGCTCATTATAAAAAATTCAAGTTCCCTAAGATCAGTGTTCTCATAACACGACCCTCTCGTTGTCAGTGTGGCATCTGACCTTCTTTACATCACCTTGTGGGAAATGGCACTTGTAGAAACATCACAAAAATACTGATATTTAGGCTATTGCTGTTGCTCAGAATAATAAATTGTCCTTTGTTCCTGTAGCATTGTGCTTTCTATCAACTTCTATAAAATCATGGCAGACTAGTTAGCTTGAACTTGAGATGAAATCAAAGAACTTTCACAATTCTTGAACTATTATGGTGTCTAGAACACCAAGTTTTTCTGTTTTTTTATTGCTCTATTTTATGTACTGAGCAAAATCTGCTTATTATTAAAGGATATCTACACTTTCTAGTTTTGAGTTATTGTGTGTAAACCTATTACAAACGTTTGGACACAAGTTTTTATGTGGATATGTTTCTGTATCTCGTGGGTGAATACCTCTCATTGGAATCTAGTGTCTTAGGACAGGTATATAGGTTTGATTCTGTAAGAGATCAAATAACTTTTTCCAAAGTAGATGTGCATCTTTTAAATTTTTGTGGTACTGAAGATTGAACCTAGAGACTTTACAATGAGCTACATGCCGAGCCCTTCTTTATTTTGTATTTTGAGATAAGGTCTTACTAAGTTGTCCAGGTGGAGCTTAAACTTGTGATCCTCCTATGTTAGTTTCCTGGAGTGCTGAGATTACAATCAAGTGCTACCACCATCTAAATTAGGCCTGCCATTTTATATGCATACTAACAGTGTGTAAAATTCTAGTTAACTCAACATCCTCACAAACTGCTAAGCCATTCTAATGAGTATGTATTGCATTGTAGTCTCCGTGTGTGTGTGACTGGGGATTGAACCCATGACTTCACACATGGTAGGCAAGCATGCTAGTGCTAAGTACATCTCTAACCTCTTTTATTTTTATTTTTTTGAGACATTATTTCACTGTTTTCCAGGATAGCATCAAACATGAGATCTTCCTGCCTCAGTCTTCCTAGTAACTGGCATTGTAGGCATATACCAGCACATTCCAATCACATGTTAGTGTTAATTTGCATTTTTTGGAGGACTACCAATGTTTGTTTATTGATGTTTGTTTTTTATTTATATATCCTTTTCATAGATATATCTGCTCATCTTTTGCCCACTTTTAAAAATTAAGTTACATTTTGTTAGCTTTAATAAAAAGAATTTACATAACTAATTTAGTTTAAGAGATGTTTTGCCTCTAAATTGATATAAAAGCTCTGCGATTCCTGTTGTTGCTTACATGGCTGAGAATGTGCTGAGCACGGTGCTGCGGGAGGGGCTGCTGGGATAGAAGCCAAGCTAGCTAGTTGGCCATCACAGGTAGAGTAGTAGTGAGGTAGCAGTCATAGAAAAATGTTTAGGGAGGGATCTCTCGGTGTTGAACTGGATTTATTCTTATCATAAAATTTAAGTTAAAATAGGGACTGTTCTAACAGGAAAATTTATGTTATCAACATTGATAAGAGAAACTGGGGGATTTCCATGTCAAATTACTTGTTTTGATGTAGAGTAGGAACCATATGGATATCCAGGAATTTCCTACCTAATATGATTACCGAGGAGAGAAAGGCAGTCACTTGTTTTTATTAAGAGACAGGTTATCACTGAGGTGCCCAGGCTGGCCCTGAGGTCCCAAGCTCAAGCAATCCTTCTGTCTCAGCCTCCCAAGTAATAGTACTGCATGTATCACCATGCCCAGTTTTAAATTTTTTTTCAATACTGACAAGTGAATTCAAGGGCACTTTACCATGGAGCTGTATCCTAACCCCTTTTTATTGTTTGTTTTGAGATAGAATCTCACTAAGTTGACCAAATTGGGCTTGAACTTGAGATCCTTCTGCCTCAGCCTCCCTAGTGCTGGGATTGCAGGGGATGTCACCACAAGTGGCATTAATGTGATTTTTGTTTTTATTTAAGAGGAAAAAAGACACATATAGGAAAGACAAAAAGCAAGAGACAAACAAACGACAACAGCGAATCCAGAACAGAAACATTATAGGTGTATTGGGTAATATGCTTTGTACCCCCAAGTCCTCATGTACTTTTTGACACTTGTGATCAGTTTGCTGTCTAGCGCCAGGATTAATCATGTGACTGCTACACCCACCCAGGGGTGGAGCTGAGATACAGTGTAAGGGAGGCGGGTCTTCCTCTTCCACGCTTCCACCTCTCTCTCGCCAGTGCGCCTTGCGGCTTGCAGCCGCCATGAAGGGCAGCCCCGCCACGCCATGCTGACTTGGAGCCAGCTAAGTAAGGACTGAAACTCTCGAGAAACTGTAAGAAATAAACCTTTCATTCCCTAATTTTGGGCGTCAGGTATTTTGTCCCGGCAACGAGCAAAAGGTAACTAAGACAATAGGTTTACAAAACAAGATGATAGGAACTTGACAATGGTTGCAATATTGCATATCGTTACCTTCAACACGGTTGTATGTTAACAGGTACAGGCATGCAAAATTGATCTAATCATATGAGTATTAATCGATCTTTCTCATTAACTAATACATTCAGCAGTATAGTCATTTTAGTTATCTTGCATATACATATATACAGATTTATGTCTTTTTCCTTTTCCCTTCCTTCTTTCCTCCTTTTCCCTTTCCCAATTACTTTTGCTCTTTGAGCAGTTTTTTACCCTTAAACAGTATTTATTGTAGATTTTGGATCATATATACTTTTTCAGTTTCTTACACTAGGGAGACAATATGGTATTTACACATGTGGGTTTGATTTATCTCACTTACGAGTATGGTCTCAAGTCGTGTCCATTTACTTATAAAAGTCTCAATGCAGTCTTTCTTGATAGCTGAGTAGTATTCCATTGTATAAAAATATTACATCATTTTTATCTATTCCTTGATTGATGGGCACTTGGGTTGTTTCCAAGATTTGGCTATTACAAATCGGGTTGCTATAAACGTGGGTGCACAAATATCACTGTGGTATGATGATTTCAATTCTTCTGGGAAAATGCCTAGAAGCAGGATAGCTGGGTCAAATGGTATCTCTAATCCTAGCTTCTTGAGACATCTCCACACTGATTTCCACAGTGGTTGCACGAGTCTACACTCCCACCAACAGTGAAGAAGTGTTCCTTTTTCCCCACAGCCCCTCCAGCATTTGTTGTTGCTTGATTTTTTAATCTTGGCCATTCTTTCTGGAGTGAGATGGAATCTCAGTGTTGTTTTAATTTACATTTCTCTAATGACTAATGGTGCTTAACATTTTTTCATGTATTTATTTTCCATTTGTGTTTCTTTAGCCAAGAAGTTTGTATTCATCTCAGATGCCCATTTTTGGATTGGGTCTTTGAATTTTGGGGGTTTGATTTTCTTTAATTCTTTATATGTTCTAGATAGAAGTCCTTTGTCTGAGGGACAGTTGACTAAGATTTTTTCCCAATTTGTGGGTTTTCTTTTCACTCTGTTGGTAATTTCCTTTGACATGCAAAAACTTTTTAGTAAGTTGAGATCCCAGTCATTGATTCTGGGAAGTATTTCCCGTGCAGTTTGATTTTTGTTCATGAATTCTCTGCCTATACCTATATCTTTAAGATTTCTACCTACTTTGTTTTCCAGCAGATTTAGTGTTTGTGTTTTAATATTTCAATCTTCGATCCATTTTGAATTTAGTGCATACTGATAGGCATGGGTCTAGTTTTAGTTTTTGGCATAAGGAAAGCCAGTTTTTCCAGCACCATTTATTAAAGAGGCTATCTTTCTTCCAGGGAACATGTTTGGCCCCTTTGTCAAAGATAAGATGGCTAAGTGTATTTGTGGTTGTGGTTGTGTCTTCTGATCTACTCCATTGATCTTCAGGTCTGCTTTTCTTCTAGTACCATGCTGATTTTATCACAGTAGCTTTGTAGTATAGTTTCAAGTCAGGGAATGTGATTCCTCCTGCCTTCCCTTTGTTGCCCAGAATTGCTTTTGCTATTCTAGGTCTTTTCTGGTTCCAGATGAATTTGAGGAATGCTTTCTCTGGCTCTGTGAGGTAGGCAAGTGGTATTTTGATTAGGATTGCATTAAATCTGTGTTACAATTTTGGGAGAATGGCCATTTTCACGATGTTTATTCTTCCTATCCATGAACAGGGAATATCTTTCCAATTTCTGAAATCCTCTTCAATTTACTTTTTCAGAGTAATGTAATTTTCACTGTATAGATCTTTTACTTCCTTTTGTTAGATTGATTCCTAAGTTTTTAATTTTTTGGGGGGGATGTTATAGTGAAGGGTGTGGTTTCCCTTATTTCTCTGTCAGTGACTTTGTTGTTTTTGTACAGGAATGCTATTGATTTTTGAGTGTTCACCTTGTATCCAGCAACATTACTGAATGTGGTTTTTACATCTAGAAGTCTTTTAATGGATTTTTGGGGGTCTTCTATGTAGAGTATCATATCATCTGCAAATAATGATAATTTTACTTTTTCCTTTCCTATCCTTATTCCCTTTATTTCTTTCTCTTATCTAACTGCTCTGGCTAATATTTCCAGAACTATATTGAATAGGAGTGCTGATAATGGACATCCTTGTCTTGTTCCTGATTTTAGCTTGAAAGTTTTCAGTTTTTCTCCATTTAGTAAGATGTTGGCTGTTGGTTTATGATATATGACTTTTATCAGGTTGAGGTAGAGACCATCTATTCTGATTTTCTGTAGGGCTTTTATCATGAATGGGTGTTGAATTTTGTTGAAAGCTTTTTCTGCATCTATTGAGATGATCATGTGATTCTTGTCCTTGACCCTGTTGATAAGGTGTATTACATTTATTGATTTGCATATGTTAAACCATCCCTGCATTCCTGGGGTGAATCCCACTTGATCATGGTATATAATCTTCCTGATAACTTTCTGTATTCTGTTTGTCAGTATTTTATTGAGGATTTTTGCATCTATGCTCATGAGGGAGATTGGCCTGTAATTTTCTTTTTTGGTTGGGTCTTTCTCTGGTTTTGGTATTAGGGTAATACTTGCTTCCAGGGATCAGTTAGGGAGACTTGCTTCCCTTTCAGAGTGTTGGCATTAAGTCTTCCCTAAATTTCTTGTAGAATTCAGCATCCTCTTTTTGATAAGATTGGCTAGGGGTTTATCAGTTTTATTTACCCTTTCAAAGAACCAACTCTTCGATTCATTAATTCCTTGTATTGTTTTCTTAGTTTCAATTGCATTAATTTCTGCTCTGATCTTGATAATTTCCTCCCTTCTTTGGGCTTTGGACTTGACTTGCTCTTCTTTTTCTAGAAGTTTGACATGCATCATTAGGTTGTTTACGTGTGATCTTTCCATTTTTCTGATTTGGGAGTTTAGTGCTATAAATTTCCCTTTGAGGTCTGCTTTCATTGTGTCCCACAGGTTACACAGAGATGATGAGAATGAACATCATAGCCTCATTCCCAATCCAAGGAGAAGGGCATTCAGTGTTCCATAATATTAAGTTTAATTTAGCTTAAGGCTCTTCACGGATGCCATTTAGTAGATTGAAAATGTTTCCTTCTGTTCATAGTTTGCTGAGAAGCTTTGTGGAACTACACTTTATTTTTGTTACTCTTATTTTTGTTTCATCTTATGTTTGTTTTGGTGAGGGGGAAAAGTAATTCAGACTGAGTTTCTCTGTTGTGCACACAACATAGATCAATTCTGTGATCGCAATGTGTTTGGGGATTTCTCCCCATCATTAACTGCTCTGCAGTAGCCACCAACTGGGCAACTTCCAGTTCAGTTTACTTCTGTCACTGTTTACCTGGAGATAGTGTCAGCTCCCACAAGTTGAGGGCTCATTCCCATAAGATAGCCCCCACTTTAGACCCAGTTACAAGGCCACACCTCTGGAATTTTGGACTGACTGGCTGCAAATTGGAGTTCTCACAACTCCTTTCTTGAGGTTTAGTTAATTTGCTAGAGTGGCTCACAGAACTGAGGAAAATACTATACTTACATTACCTGTTTATTATAAAAGATATTTTGAAGTGTACAAAGGGAGGCTGAGGTAGGCGGAGCGTTGTGAGTTCGAGGCCAGCTTGGGCTACAACGCGAGCGCAAGGCTGGCCTGAGCTACATAGTGCGACCCTGCCTCAAAAAACCAGGGCTAGGAGTTTGGCTCAGTGCCTTAAGCGCCTGCCCTGGCAGGCGCGAGGTTGTGAGTTCAATCCCCGGTGCCGCAAAAAAAAAAAAAAAAAAAAGAAACAGCCAAATACATAAAAGGATGAGGTTTATAAGGGTGCTATGCAGAGAATTTTCCATTCCTGTGCAGTTTAGGTGTGCCACCCTCCTGGTATGTGGTTCAGTCCTTGTTCACCTTATGAGAGCCTCTGTATGTTCAGCTATCTGGAAGCTCACCAAATCCTGTCCATTTGCATTTTTAATGGAGATTTTATTGCATAGATATTATTGAAGTATGGACAACTATGTAAAACCGTGATTAGACTAAAAGGGTTTAATTCAAAGCTAATAAACTAAGTGGGGAAACCCAGTGAGGCCTGTCCAGATTCTTCTTGGCTGTTGTATACAGCATTTCTTCCTTGAGGATATGGTCAGGACTCCTGAAATGGGGGGTTTATGATCTACTATCAGACAAAGTAGGTCAGAGAATTTTTTGATGACCCTTATCTCCAATGCAAGGTAAGATGGTATTTTTAGATGGTATCTCCCTGCCTTGGGGAAGGGAACTTCTAGTTACTGTGGCCTGCTTTGGGGAAAACAAAAGGGCAGATGAGAGGAGGGTAGGAGAAAGTCAGAGGAATAGAAATTTGGATTCTGATGCCTGTTCCTGGTATTTAGGATGCCTAACAATTCTAGCCACGTAGGAAATAACAAGTACTAGGGGAGTAATGAGCAAAGAACCCTAAAACATATATTATATCATAATAAATCTTATTTTTCAAAGAGTTGTCCTTTTCTTGTAAGTTGTCAATCTTATTGGCAGTTGTTTATTAATAATATTCCTTTATTATCCTTTTAATGAATGTAGGCTTCGTTGTGATAAACCCACTTGAATTCCTCTTATTTGGGTATTTTGTGTTGTCTATTTTTCTCTAAAAATTTATATTAACCAGGTGACATTTAAAAAATTTCCAACTATTCTAGCTATGGTGGAGATTTCTCTAATTCTCTGTAATTCTTCATTTATGTGTCTCAGAACTCCATACTAGACACATACACATTTATAATTGTTGATGATTTTTTATCTTCATTATAGCTTCTTAATTTTGGCAGTATCTTTTTGTCTTAAAGTCTTAACTTATAGTGATGTAACACAACTGTAGCCTTATTACTTTTTCATGTGTTGGCTTTATCTTATTTTCAATGTTTCTGTATTGTTATGAAGTGACTGTTGTGTAGATGGCAAATAGTAGTCAGGTCTTACTTTTTTAACTACCACATCAATCTCTGCAGTTTAGATGGAGTGTTTAGACCATTGATTTCTAAGGATATTGTTTGCATGGTTGGATTTAGATGCCACTTTGATAATTTTGTTTACTCAAAATTTTGGGGGTAACTTCCTCCATTTCTGCTACTTTCTATGTTAATATAATATTTTAAAAATTTCTTTGTAATTCATCTATTGGTTTAATTATAACCTTTTTGTATTGTTTTTATGGATTGCTGTAGCATATTCATTCTAAAGGGGATGCTATCAGAACAAGGGGTTGAGAATTAGTTTTCACAGTGGCAAAACAACCCTACATGCTGAAGTGATTTGTGATGCCTCAGAGAGCCACAGAACAAAAGCATTCAGAATATCTGTAGTATTAGAATTTCATATTATAGGCAGATAGAAAAAAGGTTTATTATGGGGTTATAGTGAAAAATTGAGGACACTCAATTGAGGACACTAGGTTTATAGTACACATCTTAAATTATACATGGTGTACATAGACTTATTGTGCTATTTCTGGTAAAATCAGAGTTAGATGTTTTTATAAGTAAGGTCAACTTGGAATATATAATTCTTTCCATTAAAAGGGACATAAATATTATAGGAACATAGCTTTTTGTTTCATTTTTGTTTTGTTTTTGCAATACTGGGAGTTGAGTCCCAGAGCCTTCCAACTGAGTTGCATCCCTCCCCCTTTTTATTTTTTATTTTGAGGCTTAGTCTCATTAAGTTTTCCAGGTGGGATTCAACTTGTGGTATTTTTGTATCAGCCTCCTAAATGCTGGAATTACAGGTATGTGCCCCCATACCTGGCTGTTTAAATCTAAAACAGAAAATGTCACCATTTTTTTACTGTTTGTTTTTCTCTTTTCCTTCATTTTCATCACCCTGATTCCACGTCACTGCTTCAAACATACATTGGGTACTTGCTAGGTTTCTGTGATGGTTTTAGGCATGCCAATGAAATTTTCTATTTCCTTTCAAGAGATTTATAGCCTTATGTCTTAGTTACTTTCTCATTGCTTAAAATACCCAACACCCACAAGTAATAAGGGAAGAAAGGCTTATTTTAGTTTACAGTTTGTAGAGGTTTCAGTCGATAATCAGCTTGTTCCAAGGCAGAGTGGCATGGGAGAGGGGCTTCAATGAGGAGAAACAGTCCATGGGAGAGCAGACAGGAAGAAGCAAGCAGTAGCCTGCCTTCCCTCTGTCCCTTTATATTCCATCCAGGCTACATACCTATTAATTGGTGCCACCCACACCCATGGTGGGTCTTCCATTATCCATGTACAGAACTGTGCTAAACCAGTCTAGTTATCATGCACTCTAGATCCAGGGAGCTCTGCAAACCCCACCTATGAACCCATGAGGCTTTGAGGATAGGATGTCTAAATACATACCATAATGCCTTATAAAAAATGAACATGTTACAGTATAGTATGATAAGTGTTAAAACAGTGGTATACATTGTGCATAGCTGGAAACCTGGAAAAAGCGTACCTATATTTGTTTGAGAATTTTATAAAAGGCTTTGAAGAAGAGATAGTTTAATTGGAATTAAGTGATGTACAGATACTCACCAAGTGGGGGTGAGGGGTAAGGGTGGTTGAATCAAATGATATGACAAGTGAAAGAAAGCATTCACCATAGTGCCTGCTATGATAGATTTTTAGTACATGCTTGTTTTCTCTCATCTGTTCCTTCCCTGTGCCAGCTGCTAGGGGGACACATTGGGGACTTAAAAAATAATATAAACTATTTATTGAGCTGCTGGACATTGTGCTCACCACTGTTTTAGGCATTTATATTTATTATTACGTTTATTATTTAGATGCCAGTAATGACTGTAACAGATAGTTTATATTCCTAGAAGATATTATTAGTTTATAGATAAGGAATCTGAGAAAGTTTTGTTTTGTTTTGTTTTGTTTTTTCCAAGCATGTCTGCTCCTTGAATTTGTAAGTAGGAAGATCAGGATTCATACATAGGAATTCAGATCTAGTGTTCATCTCTGAATACTTTCAATTTTGCTTTTTCTAATGCCATTTGAATTGTTTTGCTAGTTTTGGCATGTCCTTTTGAGTTTTCAAGTGTAAGCCAAATGGAGGGACTTTTTAAAGGTTTCTTTTAATATTCAAGACCAGTAATAAAGTGTGATTTTTTTTTTTGGTTTTTTTTTTTTTTGTGGCACCGGGGATTGAACTCACAACCTTGCACCTGCCTGACAGGCGCGTAAGCCGCTGAGCCAAACTCCCGGCCCTGGTTTTTTGAGGCAGGGTCACACTGTGTAGCTCAGGCCGGCTTTGCGCTTGCATTGTAGCCCAAGTGGGCCTCGAACTCACAATGCTCCGCCTACCTCAGCCTCCCGAGTGCTGGGATTAAAGGCGTGCGCCACCACGCCCGGCATAAAGTGTGATTTTTAAAAACCTATCATATGAAATTTAATAATTTGACTAGAATTAAGTTGAACTTTATCTATTCAGATAAAATTCATTGATTTCCTCAGTTTTTTTTTTTTTTTTTTTTTACTTCTATTAAGGGATTTGAGTGAGGAAAGAACCAAAATCTTGTTCCTTTTTAGTGAATTGGGACATTCTAAGAGTACATAAAAGGAGACTTTAGTATTGACTGAAAAATAGTTACACATTCACTTCCATATATGCTCACATAGAGTGAAGTTATAAAATTTAGAAAATGCTTTTAACAAACACTAATTATGTGTATTCTCTAACCACAAGAAAGATGGAGACCTACGTAACTGTATCTTGTCCAAGGTTATACAACACATATTATACCCCTGTTTCATTTCATTTCGTTTCGTTTCGTTTCTTTTTTCTTTTCTTTTCTTTCTTTCTTTCTTTCTTTCGTTCGTTCGTTCGTTCTTTCTTTCTTTCTTTCTTTCTTATCTTTTGGTTTTTTGAGATAGAGTCTCACTCTGTAATTTAGACTGACCTTGAACTTATTATGTAGCCCAGGCTGGCCTTGAACTCACAGCAGTCCTCCTGCCTCAGCTTCCCAAGTACTGGAATTACAGGCATGTACTAACTGACTTTTTTTATCTTTTCTATATTCTGAGAAATTTTCTTATCTTTTACTTCTAATTTACTTAACTTCAGTGATCAGTTTTAATTTTCTGAGTGTGCTTTTTAAATTTTTATTTTTTTTACTGATGTTATATTTGAATATCTCTGGAGAATCTAGATTATATAATCTGTATAGTCTGTATATACTGCATCTATATAGATTATATATATTATTATTTGCCTTAGCTTTTATTAATTATGATATGCTGCATGTCTTGTGATTCTTGGTTGACCATTCAGATATATGAATGATGGGTGAGAATGAGGAATAGGAGTGATTTAAGGTTGAGTAGGTGAGGAGCCACATGTTAGAACAGTGGTCTCCTAATTGTCAGAGTGAATAGCCTTTTTCGTGCAGCATCCAGTATTTCACCAATTGGCCAGACAGTAATTTTTTTTTAAGAGAAGGGCCTCACATTGTTTGCTTTGAGATAGAATTTAGCTGATTTCAAAAGTGTAAGTAGGTATAGGAGTGAAGAGATGACATGATTATCCAACTTACACAAACTTCCCAGTAACCACTCCTGTTTGCAAACCCACGGTTTGTTCTTACCATTAATCATACAAATGTGTCTGAGCAGAATCCTCTAGGTTTCTGTTGGGAATAGTGCATGCTTTGTCTGCTGTAGCTCCTTATGTTAGTTTTCTCAGGTGAGGCTCCCAACTCAGTTTTCTGTCAGTATTCTAGATTCCTAGGGTTTGTCGAATTCTGTTTTCTGTTGATACCTTTTTCATTCTCTTTCTTATTGTGAATCCATGTTGCTTTATTATTTTACTTTCATTTTGATGGCTTTTAAAGAATAACATGTGGCACATGTGCTAAATTTTCAGGAATGTCTGTCTAACTTGAACCCAAGTCATCTTGTCCTTCCTAGAGAAAAAAAAATATATTCTCATTTCCAAGGAGAATCCGGTATTCAGCTGTAGCAACACTGCGGTTGCGTAGTCTAGTTGGAGAGATGAAGGCATGGACTAGGAGAATTAGTAATGCTACTGTTGTCTGAAGCCCTGGGTAGAAGTACTTGGCAAATAAAGTATAGATTCGGACTGTTCTCATTTGACTCCATATCCCTTTTAGTCTTCTAAACAATTGAGGGGAGGAACAGGAATATAACAGGAAAACTGAAAGCTTATATTTTTATAACTTGGTAATGTGTTTGAACCAAAATGAAATTCTAAAAATTGAAATAAAGAGAAGCAGGAGAAAAGAGAACCTTATTTGGTTAGAAGAGGAATACAAAGTAGAGATCCTAGATAAGCTAACCGATGTGCACATTCAAAATTGACCTGTCCCACAGTAAGAACATAATATCTTAGTAGGTATGTCAAAAGTTTCTTCTAAATGTTAATCATTCTTTTCTTTGTTTATATATCCAATAGATGTTATATCCATAGAATATATTCTCTTTTTTTGTCCAAACAAGTGGTGTTGAGGAAAGTGTAAATCCAAAATACCAAAAGTCCTGCCCTATAGATCTCATGTGTAAGTTTAAAAAAAAAATCATCAATCTGTATTCTTTCATTAGGTGGTTAGAACATTATGGATTGTGCAGTGTGTCAAATATGAGTGATGTTCTCTTAGAAAAGCTGGGCAGAAGGAAGAGCAAGGAACATAAGCTCATTTTAAGAGCAGAGAGTGGATAGTGGATAGTATTTCTGCCTTGAACCATTGTAATCCTATCCACATTTTATTCAGGTGCGGTACAGCTGGAATTAAAACTAAAAACTTATTTTACATATAAAAGCCAGGAAATTTGATGTGGAAAGACTCAGTTCAATCAATATTTCCTCTCAAATGAGAGTTAGACTAATAATCTTCACTTTCCTCCTGATAGTAAATCTAGAGTTCTTTTAAGTACTTACTGTGATAGTATTTACAAGCATTACTTGAGCACTTTGGGTAAATTAACATACCCATCACTTTTCCCTAGTCTTCAGTGGAAGGTAAGTTCAAAAGAATAAATAAGATGTAAAACATACACAAATATTTGCAATATTTACATAGCAGTGCACTATAAAAGCTATATAAAAGGATCAAGTAAAAGAGGAAAGCATTTTTAACTTTGAGTAATTGAGGAAGATGGCATAAAAATCATATGAACTATTCTTGAATAAAATTTTCATAGCTACAAGTAGGAGTGTGTGTCTGATCAGAATAAGCTGGAATGCAGAGAAGAGATAATCTTCTGGAAAATACAAGTCAGCCAGTTTTAGTAACAAAGAGATTATGTTTTAGAGTAATGGGAAAAGTAATGGAAAGTGTAAGTCAGGGCAAGACTATAAAGAAAGTCATCTATAATCTTAAGCATCATACAGTAGATTTTTGAGTTAGGAGTTTAATAGGTGAAAATTTAAAGAGAATATGTAGGTATGGAAGACACTGTAGTTTAGGAAGGAGTCCTGCTGCTGAAACATCAGTGATGAAACTATTCCACTTATCCTGACAGAAGATATGTATTAGGATCTGAGTATGGTAATGGCAATCCAGTGAAATGGATGGTGCAGAAAGACTGTAGTAAGAATGCACAAGATTTAACAAAGGATTTCAGTAAAACTGAGGATTGAAATCAGTGTGACTAGAAAAATGGAGGACTTCTAATTTAAAAAAATGGACCAAGAGAAAAAGTTGATTTTTGTGACCAAATATAATAAACAAATTTCTCACCTTTCAGGAAGTTTTTACCACATATATTGCAGTTATTTTGGTATAGTCGCAAAGAGAGAATATTTTGTAAGTTTTTTTTATTAGAAAGCCACTATATTTTATAAGTATATTTATTATTATAATCTAAATTGCTTTTTGTACTAATCTGTGTAGAGAGGATAAAAAATATTCCTTTCAGAATATCATGATAAATATCCAGAATTCAGTGGTCTAGAAGAGCCAGGTTTTTACTTTAGATTTGGAAAAGCAGTTCACTTATAAATAATCTGTCAATAGTCTTAATGAAGGAAAATAAAATCAAATTAAGTCAGTGAAAGTATACCTATATACTTGGAACTAGTGAGGAAAGATCATACAATTTTTGTTTTGGAAAACACATGAACAATATGTGAGCTATAATTAATACTGCTTTTGCTTTGTTCTCATGATTTCAGTCACTGAGCTGTGCTCTGCTTCATCTGAATTAGAAGAAATAAGATGTACTTTCTTGAGTGGGGAGTGAGAAAGGAAATTAAAGCAAAAAACCTACTTACAATTAGTAAAATAAGATACTTTAGAATTGTTAGGACAGCATTAAAAATGATTTATTTGTTATGTTATTTTATTTATTTGCTTATTTATTTTTGGTACCAGGGATCATAGTCATGACCTCACACTTGCCAGGCTGTTACATTATTTTAAAGAGTGTAGTTAGTTGTATTTTTGTTCTGTGTACCATCAGACAGCCGAGATGGTGTGGTCAAGTTGGAGTTCTGCATGCATTTCACTGTATCAGGTGACCTGCACTAGAAGCAGATTAATAACTGTATTCATGTATTATATTACTTTCATAATGGTCTCCTTTTGCATTAAATTTTGAAGTATTTTTATTCACTCCATGTAATAATTCAGGTTCTTTACAATGCAGTAGTCCCCCTTTATCTATGGGGTGTACATTCTAAGATCCCCAGTGAATGCCTGAAACCAAGGACCTCATAGGGAAGACACTATGTACAAAATCCTGTATATAGGGTACTTTTTCTTTAAAGTGTGCATAAATGCGATGCCTTTTCCATCTTTGCTAAGCACTCACTGTGCCCTGTGACTTTAACTTCTACACACTGGGGACACAGTAGCAAAACTAGAATGAATTATTTTACCTTCTACATAATTTCATGCATAGAAAACTTGGTCTTACCATAAATCTTACAAACCTCAGTTTTTAATTTTTTCCTTCCTTGGTAAATCTGGAATTTTCACCTTTTTATTTAATTACTTTACAGCTTCTTTTGGCATATCTGAACTGCCATCATCACTATTCTTGTCCTTTGGGGCCATTATTAAGTAAAATACGGGTTCCCTGAACACAAACACTGTCATATTTGAAGTTGATCTGATAGTCAAGATGGCTTCTAAGTGGGAAGGTAGTGTTATACAGAATGGATACACAAAGTGAAGACACAATTCATGTCATGAGCAGGATAGAATGGGATGGCTGGAGATTTCATCAGACTACTTCATACTACTCAGAATGTTGTCAATTCAAAACCTATGCATTGTTAATTTCTAGATTTTCCTATTTAGTATTTTTGACCACTGTTGGCCTCAGGTAATTCAAACCCTGGGATGCCAAACTGGATAAGGAGTACAGTTGTTTTTAGCTGCTCTATTAGTCTGTTTCCTGTTAGGTTTTTTTTTGTTTTTTTTTAAATACCTATGTTAGGCTAATTTGTACAGAAAAGAAGTTTATTTAGTTTTCCACTCAGAGGATGAAACTCTGTGGGTGAGGTGGTGGGTTAAACTCTTGGATTAGCCACAGGTGAAGATCCAGAGACAGAGGAAAGCACATACAAAATTGAGGGACATCATAAAACAGGAAGCTGATAGACACTGTGACCCACAGTGTCCCTTCCAAGGCACACGACTAATTGATCTAAAGAACTACCATACCTCTTAACAGTTCTGCACTGTTTCCCAATACTGCCACCTTGAGACTGAGTTTCCAAAACATAAACCCTTGCGGGGACAAACCATGCCTAAGCCATAGCAGATGCCTTTGGAATCTTGGACTAGGGCGGAATGAAGACTTTTTTGGAAGTGTTTCCTTAAGTACTGTAGTCATTTGTACTTTTAAAGAAAGGGCTCTGGGATCAATTAAGTCAGGAAATTGCTGGGTTAGACACAGTTAGATAAGAGTTTTATTCTGATGGCAGTGTGGTAAGGGAGAACATTTTTGAAACTCATATGCTAATTCGAGTTATCCAAGGAGAAAAAAACATGGCATTTCACAAACTTACTTGATCACAAAATGGTGTTTTCATGGAGTCTTTTTCAGATCTACTGTTACTCAGAATTCATATTGCTTAAAAAGAAAACACAGATATTTACAATCTTCTCTTTAAAAACTTCCATTACAATGGGAAGAGATAGTTAAAAAGATAAACTGAAGAGAAATTAAATGGTTCATTAAAAGCTACATATGAGCTGTTTACTGAAAGAACTGGGCTTGAACTAAGATCTTCTGCTATGTGATTCCTTCCTTTTCACCCTGAAAGTTCAGACAAATCTTTATAAACTCCATGCTGTTCTAAATTAGATCTATAAAATGTACACAAGGGGATTTGAAGAAGTATATCAATGATTTAATTATTCTTAGTATTTTGAATAGCACATTCACTTTGATGAACAAAATAGGATTGAAAGAGCCAATGAACATTTGAAGTTGAAGTTACAATTTTGTAATTGGGGATTTTTTTGTTTTCAAACAATAAACCATCTGTCAAATTAAAAAAATCAGTTTTCTTTCCTCTCATAAAAAACTAAAAAAATACAGTATATAGAAAAGTTTGTGGCTGGGGATATAGCTCAGTGGCATAAGTGCCTGCCTAACAAGTGTAAGGTCCTTAGTTAGACTCCTGGTACAAAAAAAAAAAAAAAACCACAGAAAGAAAAGTACCCCACCATTTCAGAAGGACTTGAGAAAATCACTGTGATGTAATGTCTCATTACAGACACTGTGTCTTTGGAAGCAGACATGAATGTTTTTGAAACTTCAAATAGATGGCAGTGTGGTAGACTCCTTGTTTTTTTTATTTTAATTCTTTTTACATAGCAGTATTATATGTTCATTATTTCACATCAGTGCATATAGATCTAAAAGAACCTAAATGACTTCATAATGTTAATGACTAATTTATATAATCAGGGAGATTAAATGGGCATTATTTTACCAAACAGTGCTGTGATACCTTGTTTTGAACCTTTGTGTAAATTTATCTGTAATAGAATTGTTGAAGTAGAATTGTTGAGTCAGAGAAAAGCACATTTAAATTAAAAAAAATTTTTTTTTAAGTGTTGCCAAATTGTCTTTGAAAAATAGTATTAGTGTATTCTCCCTCTGTCGTCATTATAAGTGAAAGATTAAAGTAATATGGGCTGGACTTAAAAAAAGACTATATTTTTGTAATGGATAACAAAATACCTTTCTTTGTTAATCCTAATGTTATAGAGATAATTTATAAAGCATTGATAATCATGATCCCTTTTCTCTTCATCCCTCTCCTACTCTTTACAGAGCAAACTATTCATGGAAGGATTTAGAAGCCTGAAAGAAGGAGAACCAGTGGAATTCACATTTAAAAAATCTTCCAAAGGCCTTGAATCAATACGGGTAACAGGACCTGGTGGGACCCCCTGCTTAGGAAGTGAAAGAAGACCCAAAGGGAAGACACTACAAAAAAGAAAACCAAAGGGAGATAGGTAATCATTTTGCTTGGATCTATCTGTCTGTCTGTCTGTCAGTCAGTATCTGTCCTGGAGATTGAACCTGAGGGGTACTTTGCCACTGAGCTGAATGCCCTACCCTTTTTATTTTGAGGTAGTGTTTCACAAATTCACTCAAGCTGACCTCAAAATTGCAGTCCTTCTTCCTCAGTCCGCAAAGTAGTTAGGATTACAGGTGTGTACACCCCTGTACCTGGCTAGTTTAGGGGTTTATTGTATTTGAAAAAGATTTCTAAAAATGTCTGTATATAAATTCCCAGTGTATGATTATACCAAAATTTAACAAATGAACAATGCTATTTTAATCGGCATTCAAACTATTTTCAGTATTTTGAATTTAATAGTAACATCTTTGTGTGAATTCTTACATTTTTAAAAAGTCATCTTGCTTCATTTGAGGATAAATACTTGCTAGTGAATATATTGGGTTAAAAAAACAGGCACTATAAATCTTTGATGCCTGTTTCCAAACTGCTTTCTAAAACAGGGCGAAACTACAACCCCTTCAAAAGTGAAATAACTCATTGAATGTTGTCTATTGCTTAATTTTTTCTAACTATATAACTTATAAGATAAAGCTCATTATTTTCCTTCATATTCCAGAGGTCAAATATATTTTTATATGTTAGTTCCATTTTCATTTATTTGTTATTGATTTTGTATATTTAAGATGGTAATCTTTTGTCTCAAAAAATTAGTAAGTTTTTTCAGCTTGTGAACTACTTTAGTTTTAATAACAGTGGCTTTTAAAATTTTTTGAATTTTTATAGAAACAAGTGTCATTGTCTTCATTAGGGTATGTGACTTTGCTCTCTGGCTTTTCAAATTATGAAGTTAAAAATATACTACAAGAAGCCAGGGATGTAGTTCAGTAGTAGAGCTTGTACTAGTACTTAGCAGCATATGTGAGACCTTGGGTTCAGTCCCAACATATAGACAAAAACAGAAAATTTGTTAATTTAGCTTTTTAACTGTTGCTTCCCATTGTAATGGAATTTTTAAAAGAACATTATACATATCTAGCTTTTCTTTTCAAAATACTAACTTGCTATTACTACAGCATTTATTACCTTGTCTTTATTTTTCCCACTCATTTGAAAAAGCCATCTAGTAAGAAAATAAATTCTGTGTCCATCTGTATTTTTAGGAGCTCATTTTGTACAAAAGAAAGTCCATGAACATCTGTGAAAATTTAGTGATGTACTTGCCTGTTAAAGGTTTTCTACTCCCAGAGAGAGATGTAATAGTAACAATACATACATACATACATACAATTAAAGCAACACAAAATAAAACAATCATTTATTTTTCTGTGTTTTTCAATTAAATGTTTAGCAGCATAAGTCTGGAATGTTTGTATGTTTTGTAGTTTAGAATCAGTAGGAGGTAGAATGGTGGAGGCTAAAAGTGGAAGTATAAGATAGCAAGACATTCCTTCAAATAAGATTTTTGTTAATTATCATAAGAAACTGGAGAAAATGGAAAGTTTTTGGAAACTTCTAGGTTAAACATCTGATTTGCACCCTTAAGGTATCATCTTAACGGTTGTGATTATAACGTAATTTTAAGAGGCAACTTTGGAAGCTGAGAAGTCACTAAGGAGGCATTTTCAATACTATGGGAAAGACCTGGTGGTGGTTTGGACTGGGGTATAGCTGTAGAAGTGGTGAGCGAAAATTCCAATATGTTTTGAAGGTGGAGACGGCAGGATTTACTGATGGATCAGAAGTGGACTGTGAGAGAAGAAGAGTCCAGGATGACTCCAAGGTTTGTTTGCCCTGGGCAACAGGAAAGATGGAGGGACTGCTTGCCAAAATGGGGAGGACTACAGAAGGAATAGTAAATAAAAGGAATGGTTTTGAATATATTTACTTAGAGATACATAATGAACATCCAAGTAGAGATGTTGAGTAGGCAGATGGATGCATGATATGGAGTTCTAGAGCTGAATATAAAAATTCTGCAATTATCAGAGAAAAGATGATATCTGTAGCCACAATACTGAATGAGATCACCATCAAAGCAAGTATATGTAGTGTCGAAAAGATGATTGAATGTTGGTGCGTTCTAGTGTTGTGGAAGAGAAACAGCCAAAGGCCCTAAGAGGAGGGAGATCAGAGGAAAATTAAGAGGGAATTTTATTTTGGAAGACAAGGAAAAAAAGAATTTGAGGGAGAGAGCATAGGGGTGCTCAGTGGTCCCAGTGGTGAAATGATGAAGATGATCACTTTCACTGCAACGTGAAAGTCCTTAGTGAAGTTGACAAAAACAAGTTTAGAGGAGTTGGGGAGTGAAAGCCTTATGTGGGTTGTGTTCAACAGAGAATGAAAAGAGAGAAATTAGAGTCACAAGTGTAGACAGTTTTTTATTTTCCTATAAATGGGAATGGAAAATGAACCAATAGCTAAGGAATTGTACCACATTTATGTATTGACAGGGCCAAATACTAATAAGCATGTAGATGAGGACAGTTGCTGGAGTGAGTGAAGGGACTGAGATTTAAAGCACAACTGGAAGAGCTGATTGTGAATATAGATGGTTTATTCTTCAAAATGAGACAAGGCACAAAATATGGGCACAGATCGAGATGAGAAAGTAGATACGTAGGTGGGATAAGGTGAGATTTGTCACCATTTTATACTGTTTCCTTAGAGAAATTTGAAGCAGGGTCATCTACTGAGAGCAACACGAAGGAAGGTTTAAAGATTTAGTGAGGAAAGGTGAAGATATGAAATAGGAAAACAGATGAAGGAGCACATTAGGAAAAGAGGAACAATTCTAGGGTATACCAGTGACCCACATAAGATTAGTGGGCGTGAATTTAAATGTGATCAGTCAATATGGTTGTGTGTTTTCTCCAGCCGTTGTTGACTTCATGGTTACAACTATGAAATAGGCACTAATACAGATTTATCCCTAGTTGCGAATGGCAAGTGGGAGAAGCAGAACACTGGAGACAATGAAACAATTGTAATGGTGGGTGTCAGGTTATAAATAGGTAGGGAAGCAAGATTCTGAAAATGTGTTAGGTTCGTGTTATGTAGGCTGCAGTGAGTTCAAAGAATTCTTGTAACTGGGATACAAGAAATGGTCAGGTAAGACAGAAGGTGGTGGTCAGAGATGAATAACTGTTCTAACTACTGACCTTGTTGAATATCTAATTGTTATTCAATCTTCGACACATTTGGTATCTAATTATTTCTAACTTTCTATTAAGTTTGGAATGTCCATAATCTTTGTCACTATGATTAGCAACTCTTAGTTTTTCATGTACTACTTTTTACAAGATGATACCAATACAGCCTACAGTTAAAATTCAAGTAATCATGGAGACTCTTTGTTAAAAGCTGAAGCAATGAGAAAACAACATTTGACCATATAACACCAAAAATATGGATTTTCTCAATTGATAGCTAAATAATCAGGAAGGTAATGATTTGATCCCCAGATATTTAAAAGACTTCTAACATTTTGATATTTTTGCCCTCTTACATGAAAAGTTAATCGTATTTATTTCCTGAAACAGTTTTAGATATGAGAATAAAATTATGCTTAAAATTCACATTCGTGTGTATTAGCATAATTAGGTAAAGTAGCCTAAAAATCTTATAAAATATTAGGAATTCTGTAATTATTTCCATTTTCTTTTTTTTCTTACATTTTTTCATGAATGTGTATTTTAGAGAATCAACTTTTGGAATAATTTGTTATGTTATTTTTTTCTAATACTAATAATTCTGTGATTGTTTTTATTGCCTTTTTTTTTTTTGAGTTTTACTTTTTATTGTGACTTTGTTCAGAAATGAGCAAATAGGAAAACTTTTTTTTACTATGGATTGAACCCAGGCCCTTCACACCATACTACATCTCCAGTCTTTATTTTTTATTTTTTATGAATTCTGAAACATAGTTTTACTGAGTTTCCCAGGTAGGACTCAAAGTTGTGATTCTCTTGCCTCAGGCTCTAGAATGGTAGAATTACAGCCATGAACCATAATGTCCAGCAATTACAAACATTTTTGTGGAATGGCTTAAAAGTATGTTATAGATGCAGTAGCACTTTGCCACCTCTAATCCTTGTAAACATAAGTGTAATCGCTTTCCCAATAGCATCTAATATTCAGATCAAACCAAAAATTTGCCAGTTGTCAAAAACTTCTCTTTTTTGACTACTTTTTTCAAACCACATTCCTTTTAAAGAAGATACCTTTCAGTTAGTTTTATGTTTTAAGTCTCCTGTAATCTGGAAGAGTGCCTCCCTTCAGAGTTTATCCTTTTGGGAAATTCATAGCATTAACTTGTGGAAGAGATTAAGCCAATCTTGAAGAATATACTATAAACTAGATTCATTCCAGGATCTCTAAATTTGTTTCACTTACTTATACATTGCATATAAATTGAAAAGCATTGTGTTAAAAATTTTTGAACTGGAATTTAACAAATTCCTTTCTATCTTTAAATTTATAGTAGATATAAGGATTAAAAGAACAAGTTTAAAAAACAACAGGATGAATCCAGATCATGATAGGAGTTTGTCTGATATTTCCACATAATTAGATTAAGGTTATTCGTAATTATCAAGAATATTGTGGAAGTGATACCATGTTCTCATTGTATCTTATCATATGGCATACAAATTTGATTCTTTCATTACTGATGATGATTATTTTCGGCCACATGGTTGAGATGCTATCAGCCAGGCCTCTTAACTTCAAAGTTAGCTTTCTTTTTCTTTTCTACCTTGTAAGAGTTTTGCAGGGAAATGCTTTAATGCTGGGTAAATATCCTACTCCTTATCACATTTTTTAAAATTTCTTTTTCATTTTGTATTTTATGAAAAAATAAAACATTTTCACAACTAAAATAATAAAAAATCATAGTAGTTATGCTGTGTATCATTATTTTCAAATTAGTTACTGAGTACAAAACATAAGCCAAAAATAGTCTTACAAAAAAAGAAAGAGATAAAAACACAAATTTTCTTTTGAACGAAATAGAATAAACTATTAGTGTAAATAAAACAAATTAGGATATATTTTTAAAACCACAAAATACATAATTTGGAGGAGTGTTTTCTCTTTTACTGTGTGTATGTGTGTTTGTGTGTGTGTGGTTTCTCATGCAAGAGAAACGATGCAGTATTTCGGCTTGTGTGTATGATTTATTTAACTATGTGCTCAAATTATATTCATTATCTTTGAATGCCTCAGATTTGTTTGCTAATGTCGTATTCCACTGTATATAAATATCACATTTTCCTTATCCTTTCATCTGTTGATGGATATACATGCTATTTCCAAGATCTTGCTGTTATAAAGTAGGCTGCTATAAACATGAGTATGGATGTATTCTTTTGGGGCGATAACTAGAAGGGAGATACCTGGGTGAAATGGCATTTCTTTTTTTAGTTTTTTGAGGAATCTCCTCACTGATTTCCAGAGTGATTGTACGAGTTTATGTTCCCACCAACGATGTAGTAGAATTGCATTTTCCCCACATCCTTGCTGGCATCCATTATTAGAGTTTTGGATGATGGCCATTCTGGGGCAAGATGGTATCTCAGTGTAGTTTTAATTTGCATTTCTGTTATGACCAGTGATGATGAATACTTTTCATGTATTTATTGATCTTTTGTGCTTTTATTGATCTTTTGTGCTTTTATTGACCTTTCGTGTTTTTACTTCAGTGTTTTATTTTGGGGGTCAAATTGTTTGAGTTCTTCCTATATTCTTCATGTTAACCCTCTAACTGTGGGATAGCTGGTAAGAATTTTTTTCCCATCCTGTGGATTGTCTCTTCACTTTTGGTTGTTTCCTTTGTTGTGCAGAAGCTTTTTAATTTTATGTGATCCCATTTGTTGATTCTCAGTATTATTTCTTGTGCCATCGGGGTTCTGTTTAGAAAGTCTTTGCATATGCCTGTTGACTCCTTCAAGTTAGCTTTATGTCCTTTTGACAGGTTCTTATAATTTTTTGAATATTTACTTATTAGGGTAAGACACTGTCATACTCACATCCTACAGAATGTAATAGTACAGGCATACTTTGTGACTGAACTTCTTAGAAACCTGTTGAATTTGGAACTTGTTACATTTTGATGAGAAAATTGTGTCTAATGCTTGTCATTTGTTTGCTATGCAAAGCACAAACTGGGACTTGTCAGTGTTTATTGTCTTGTGACTCTACCTTTTCCAAGTAAAACAGTTTGTTTGGTAGTCATTGTATTCGTACTTATCATACCTCCTAGAACCAATTACATTGAGTACTGAGGTATCACTGTAATAATAATCAAATAATTGATTCGGTTCGTTGAAGTACTAGTAAACCTAGAGTTCTAGTTAGTTTGTATTATATTTCTGTGTATTTTGTTTGCTTGGAAGGTTGTTTTTATTTTAAAAATTGTCATGATCAAGCTGACTTTTTAATTTTGATGTAGTTCTACGAATTTTGGCACATGCATGCATCTCTGTGGTCACTACCATAAACCATTTTTAAAACAGTCTGTCACTCAAAAAAGCAACAACAACAAAAAACCTCTTACTATCTTTTATTATTTCTGTTCTCCCAATCTATAACTTTTGGTAGCCACTACCTTGTCCTTCAGCATCATTTTGTCTTTTTTGTGAATGACATATAAATGCTATCATACCATATGTAACCTTTTTAAACTGGCTTTTCATCTGGCATAATGCATTTAAAATTCATCCATACTTTTGAGTATTTCAATAGCTCATTCTTTTTATTGCTGAATAGTATTCCATTTGGGTATTATCTATTAGTGGCAGTTATGAACAACTACAAAGATTTGTACATAGATTTGTTTTTGCATAGACTTTTTTTTTTATATTTGAAGTGGAATTGCTGGATAATGTGATCATGGGTGTATATTTAACTGTTAAAAAATTGCCAAACTGTGTTTCATAATGATTGTATCATTTTGTATGTTAACCAGCAATATAAGCATTCCACTTGCTATTTATCTTTGTGAAACAACATTTGGTATGGTCACTTTTTAAAATTTTAAACATTCTAATAGATGTGTAGTGCTCTCTAATGGTTTTAATTTTCATTTTCCTAATGGCTACTGATAATGAGTATCTTCTTATGTATTTTTATGTCGTCGTTATCTCATCCTTGGTGAAATGTCAGTTTGTGTTTTTGTAATTTTTTACTGAGTTGGTTTTTTTTTTTTCCCCCGCGGTACCGGGGATCGAACTCTCAACCTCACGCCTGCCAGGCAGGCGCTTAAGCCACTGAGCCAAACTCCCGGCCCTTTTTTTCTATTTTTGCACTTGAGAGTTCTTCATATATATTGTGGATATGAGACTTTTACCAGATGTATGTTCTTGTCAATAATTTTCTTCCAGTTTATGCTTAACTTTCTAATCTGTTAAATATGGCTTACAGAGCAGAGATAGCTAATTTTGATAAAGGTGATTTGTTTTATTTGATGACATATTTAAGAATTCTTTGCTTAATCCCAGGTTACAAAGAGGTTCCATGTCTTCTTTAGTACTTTTATAGTTTTACATTTGTATCAGTGATACATTTAGAGTTAGGTTTTTGTTTTGTTTTGTTTTGTTTTAACAAGGTGTGAGGTTTAGGTCAAAGTCGTTTTTACGTTTGAATTAATATGAATTGTTGCAGCACCATTTGTTGAAAAGAATATTCTTTGTTTTATAGCATTTTTAGATTAGAAATTTGACATGATTTCTGTCATGTCAGATTGAAAAATGGAAATTAAAGTTTTTATTACATGAAATCATCACTTGAATTTATTTGGTCCATTCTAAAATTTATATATTAGGTAGAGATATATTTGGGAAGAATTATCTCTTTATGGAAAAATATAAAATAATTTTGAAGATCATGCCCTAATTGTAATTACTTTTCAAAAGAAAAGTGAGATCACTTTTTAACTGTCCTAAAATACTGTTGAATTTAATGTCCATTTACTAGTTACCAGTTAAAATAGTAACCATTATATTTTATTTTAAATCTTCCACATTTGAAAAGTTTAAGATTTCAAGTGTAATAATTTCAGATTTATTATTTAGTTTTTCTTATGTTTATTTTCAAAAGAGGAAGATTTAATGGCTATATTGAGCTTTCTTTATAACAAAATGAAGGTTGCTGAAGACTAGAAAGTCTTGTGTTTTCGTCTAAAAAATTAGCCTCTAGTATCTTTTCTCTTTAAAAAATACAATTTAGTATGATGAAAAAGGCAGTAACTTCTAACAGTAAATCTGGAGGCAGGGGGATTTCATTTGCCACTGTTAATTTTTAGTATTGATATAAAATAACCATGTTTAGACTATGATTTGGAATTAAATATTTGATACAATAAAATGTTAGTCTGTAATAGCAAATGTTTTTAATGAGTAAGAAGAGTTGGAGTAAAATAACTCGCCTGGGAATCTACATAGATTAGATGATTTTGATCTTTAATAATTAGTGAATAAAATATATACAACTTTTAAGAACATTTGAAATGTATGTATATGTGGGTATATACATATAGCTGAGGGGTCTTTTTGTTTTGTTTGGTTCATGGTTTATCTTTTTACCTTCTTTCTAATTATATTTTTTCCCTAGAGTAGTGAGTATCCTCTTTGTTCTCCTTAACCTTCCACATCTTTTGACCCAACCCCACACTGCAAAAACTGCTATTCATAATAATATAAGCTTGTTTTTCAACATTGCTAACTTGAGATTTTTAAAACTAACTTAGAAAAGGAAAACTAGTGTTCTACTACTTTCCATTCATTTGTCGAAATATCTGATTTGTGTAACTTCATTAACATAAAAGTAAAGCAAAGTGGTAAGGCATTTTGATATTACTATTGGTGTGAAAGTGTAGGAAATTTCTTTCATTTGATCATGTTGGTCTTATTAATTTATCATTTTAAAGATGCTTTTTATTTATTCTTAAAAATTGATTATAAAATCTGACTCTTCTTGTAGTTCAGTGTTAAAAGGTACATTATGATATGCTTACCACTTATGGTCAAAGAAACCAAGATGAACATAAACAGAAAGTAATGATACCATATCTGATTTAGTCTCAGCTGTAAAGAATTCTTTCCTTTTTTAAAAAAAAGTAGAGATGTGTAACAAAGTTACTTTTGCAAGGTTACAATTTTGTGGGTTCAAGTTCTTTAAATTTGCAAGGTTTTAGAATCCATGAATTTCTTATTTTTTGGGTTTAAGGAAATCTAGAGTTTTATTGAAGGGCTATGTATTTTGCTTATTAAAACATAAAATATTTACTTGTTGTTTTCATTCACCCATAGAGCCAGTGAACTCAAAATTAATTTGGGTAATCCTGTTCCCTAGTTCCACCTCTTAAGCAGTCTAACCTTTTTCCACTCATTATCTCAGTGGTATAAGTTGAAGTATTCCAGTGACTTACACTTAGCAAATGTAGTGATGTATTTTATAAATTTCCATAGTATTCCTAAAAGTAATAAACCTGTACTTAGTTTTTTATACTGTTTATTGAAGGAATATCTATCTGTTCTGCTTTAAAAGTTCTTTCATGTTTATCATTATATATCCTAGAATTTGTTTCTTTATAACTTCTTTTATGTTTATTTTATCTTGGATCTTGTTTTCAGAAGAAAAATTAAAATGTTCTTTAGTTACTAAAGATGTATGAAAAATGTAAATCAACAAATTCCAATATATAACTGTTTCATCCTGATACTTGTATGATTAGATTTAGGAATTTGCTGTTTAGTGGGTTCCTATTGTGGCAGAGAAATCTTTCAGGCATGAATTGATAGTCCAGATCCTTTGAGGTCTGTCTATTCTGACCTATGACCCCTATTCTTACAAGGTCAACATCTGAGGGCAGGAGATTAAGGCAGTTTAAAGACCAGAGTGGTAAATGGAATGGAAAAATTAGCCAGCACATTTTGGGTGCAAAACATCAAAGTCATCAAATAGTTTGCTTATTTTAAACCTGGCTTATTGGTATAACAAGCTAATTTTACTGTTTGTGGAAATCAGAAGAATTTAATAACCATAATTCACTTCAAGATACTATTTATGTAACAATGAAGTTTAACTATAATACAAATTAAGTTCATACAACTTACCCTCAAAATAACAGGAAATGCAAAACTACTTTGTCACAGTCTTGGGTCTAGGCAGGGTAATTAATTTAAATTTAAATTGGGAAGACCTTTCTTAGCTTTTACTATGAAATATTTAAATTTATCAATAGTGTAGAATAAGATACACGTATCAGTTTTGGCTCAATTTATAGTGACTTAGGATTTAGTAGTATTTGTATACTGTCAGTGTTCAAGAAAAAGTATTTTAAAAGATAGATCTAGCAAACAGAAGAAGCTAAATTCATCTGATTTAGATAGTTTGTCCTTTCTTCTCGAGAGACTTTGTTCTTTTACATTTTTCATCTTCTTAAAGTGTTCCTTTATGTCTTTAATTGTATGCTTTTCAGTATAGATCCAAAATACACACCAGTAGCTGTTCCTTCTCAGTTCCCATGTGTTGGGCCCTGGTAAGAAATTCTCTGCAACCCTTTATTTTACTTGTGTTTGTATCCTGAACAGCTGTGAATTTGCATCTTTAGCTTCCTACTAATGAGTGGCAAGGGCTGCAGTAGAATAACTGAACTGTTGCATCCGCGTTTTCATTCATCTTATAGTGACTAAGGAAATTAGTAAAATCAATAGAATACCCAATTCGCCTAATAATTCTTCTGCATTTTTTATTCTATTCCAGTTTTTTCTTATTATAGACCTAATTTTAGGGTGGTTTTCCAAATCCTTCCTTTTTGTGATTATTTGGCCAGAGATCTCTTAATGAGGCAATTATAGTTGTTTCCTTCATTCACATTATCTTAGCAGATGCTCTCCCTGCTGTGACCTCTGTTCAGACCAAGCAGACAATGTGCTGCTCTCATCACCCTCTGCCAGGGATCGTGTGGTGCTGAGCTTCATTTTGGTACTGCATAGGTCTCTTAAGATGCCCAATGGGAATGGTCAGAAGCCAAGTGGCAAATAATCAGAATTTTAGGTTGATTTTTCCAATTGCTGTTTTATTCTAGTAAACAGTAAAATAACACCTTGGGTAGGGAGAGTTCTACAAGCAACTCTGATAACATTGCAAGCAGAAATTATGGCTTTAAGAAGTGACATTAAAAGAAGTGACATTACCGAGTTTAGACAATAGACTCAGTGAAAATGAGATCAAACGTCTATTGTATGATTTCAGTACAAGGGTATTGTGAGAATTGGGTAATATTTCAAAACTGTGCTGTCATTTCAAAAGGGAAATCAACTTAGTCTCTAATATTAAGTATGTTTTTCTTTAAGTGAATATTATGACATTCATTATAAATTTTTTTGTCTGAAACATAAATTCTCATGCTTCTCCCAAAATCATTAGCAGCCTTTAGTCTCCACTAAAGAGGAAGGACAAAGCAAATTCTGTTCCCATAAAGTTGAAGGAACTGTGTAAGACTTTTCCACATTTATACTGGAATTTTAAGTTTTGAAGTTTGGTTAAGGTAAACAGATTAAGAACAGGGATTCAAACTGTTCTGTGAGGAATTTTAATTTGTGTTGGTATAGTAGTAGAATTGCTCTATTTTTATGTATTTATGAAATATACAAATTATGCATATCTGTAAGAAGCAGTAATTAAATGAGGTAGGTTACTCCTTTGTAGATTCAGATTTATAATGAAGAAATTATCATATAAAGTAATATTTTTAATATGTACATATTCACGCAATGTGTAGGGCTTTTTAAAAAATGTAGCGTTGAATGTAAGCAGGGAACAAGTATTAGATTTTAAAAAATCTTAAAAGGGAAAATACTCTTGTGATGATCTTTTCTTAAAGATAGTCTAGAATAAGTTAAGGAAGAATTCAAGAGTTTTGATTACTATAAAATGCTTTTAATTTTATTTGTTACATGATTATTTTAAACTGTGATTAATAAGAAATGAAACTGAATCATTACCCCACTTTGGGGAAGCAGAACTATTTCATTTGTCGACTGGGCTATAGAAAATACACAGAATCTCTAGAAATGAAACAAAAAATGTACCTAATACAAATCTATCAAATATATACTTTTTATTACATAAAATGAGAGCAAATTATGTGTCCCATATGTTACTTGCTCTCTTTCCTTCTCAGTTGGAAACCTAAATACAAATTTAAAACTCTGTTTTCCAAGAACCTTATACTAAGGACAACTGAATTTCATAACTCTCCTTATTAATGTATAAAGTAGGATATATTTATCTTTCAAAGACTTCATTTACCTAATAGCCAAATCTGAACCAGGAACTCCATATACATGCTCCCTTCTTACTATTCTGTGTTGCCACAAATAAAAAGCTCCATGGATAGCAAATTTTAAAAAATCAGGGCCATGGTATGGAACTACTATTAACCCAGTTTCTACTTTTTCTACTTAACGGATTCCAAACTCTGTTCTTTGATTTCAATATTTGATCTTAGTGCCCCCAGTTTCATTAGCCCATTTAAACCCTCTTGGGTTTATCAGCATTATCCTAGTGGTACTACCAATGCAGTAAGACAAGGAAAAGATAAAAGATATAAGAATTGAAAAAGAACAAACCATAAGCTTTGTTATTCAAAGATAAGCCCATATTATAAATAAAGAACAAAATAAAAAATAGATAATAGGAAGCAGAGAGATCAGTCTTTCTCAAAGGGGAAGGAGATCAAGAGAGGGAGGGAGGGGGAATGAAAAAAGAATTAAGATGTGTTGCTTACATGTACTAACTCCACACAGGGATGTAAACATTATGCACTACAAACAGGGACTAATAGGGAAAAATTAGAAAAAAAAATAATGTTGTTTTTTATCTGAGGCTATCCACAAATAAATTACTAGAATAATTGGAATAAACCAAAGAATTTAACAAGATATCTGGGCATAGTAAGTTTGACACACAAATAGAGCTAACAACAATTTAGAATCAGGAATGCAGAAACTGTCCTATACCCAAGGAACTCATAATTAGAAACTATTATTTCAGAAGAGTTTATTTGAGAGTTGAGAGGCGCATAGATCAGTGTGATAGAGCATATGTTTAATATGTGTGAGGTCCTGGGTTCAGTCTGTAGCACCAAAAGAGGATTGGCAGGATCATTTTGCAATTGGGACGTAAACTGTAAGGTACTACACCTAGAAATAAATCTGACAGAAGTATGAAGAATTTTCATGAAGAAAATGACAAACTTACATGTATTAGATAGAGAATGAGGTTTAAACAAATACAGAAGAGTATTTTGTTAATGAATAAGACTCAGTTTTTTGTTGTTGTTGTTGCATTTTTTTTTTTTTGTTTATGCTTATGAAGGTGGTACCTGGAATTGAACTCAGGGCCTAAGAGTCATTTTTTTTGTTTTTTGTGGGTTTTTTTGTCAGTACTGGGGATCAAACTCACAACCTCGCACCTGCCAAGCAGGTGCTTAAGCCAAACTCCCAGCCCAATTTTTTTCGAGGCAGGGCCGCACCTAGGATCTATTGGGTGTGAGGCAGTCTGTTACTGTGTCTAACCATGAGGACTACCAGAGGACCATGATCAGCATAATAGCTTCTGCTTCAGTTTTGCCTCTCAAATCTTGGACAGGTTTCTTTTTGGCTGACTAACCCGGAAGCACCCATAGAAGGGATTTATATAGGTGCTAACCTTAAATAAATGAGCATAAAACAGTACAGCAACAAATGCTCTGAAGTTTGAGGGCCACTGGCTCAAAGAGGGAGAATGAATATTGACTCAGGGAATTAAAGTAGTTACGCCTGAATTTGAACACTCAATCCCAGTGTTAAGAGGGATATAATTCTCAGAAATTCCACCAAAAGCCCAGCATTGATTTTACTGACCTAGCTTAGAGTGTGGCACTCTGATTGATTAGACATGAACCATTTGCCCATTTCATCTGCTAGGTAAGCCTCATCTAGACTAAGGCCCATCTAGACTACAAGGATTAAATGTAGAGCAGAGAGGATTCTCCAAAAGAAAATCAAAGTATCATTATGAGAGGAGATATTGAGTAGAGTAGACAGAAACAGCTGATAAACTTAAAAATTACTAAACGATTACCAGACAGTGAGCTTGTGCCTTAGTTTAAGTCAGCACGCCATTTCCTTCATTGAAAGGTTTGCTATAAAAAGTTTAATAGTACTAAAAAGTTATTTCTTCACATGTATAGAAATTGCATTTGTTTATATGTTTCTTCTTTACATCTTCATTTTCTCCTTCTAGAAATATGGTTACTCCACTGTTGTCACTCTTAAACTGATCTTTAAATTTTCCTAAGAAAATACTTAGCAGTAAAGTTTGATAAGGAGATACTCAGGACCTA
The DNA here is from genome assembly GCA_004363535.1 of Dasyprocta punctata. Taxonomy (NCBI): domain Eukaryota; kingdom Metazoa; phylum Chordata; class Mammalia; order Rodentia; family Dasyproctidae; genus Dasyprocta; species Dasyprocta punctata. The sequence continues at coordinate 37,792 of RJWM01006353.1, forward strand.
ATTGAAGAAAACTAAAACTATCACAGTACTGAGATAACTTTGAAGAAAACTTCAGTGAATCTAAACACATATATAAAGCCTGTCCTGAGGTATGTTATCTGTGTGTATGTGTATCCTATAAAAAATGGGATGTTTTCTTTTGTTCTGTCCTTAAGTACTTTTTAAAAATAGCATTAGTTTTATGCCATAATTATAATCATTTTACTGATTTCTTGATTTTTAATAATTTTTCAATGCATTTATGGTTTTCAAGGTTTGAAATTTGTTTTAACTACCAGTAATAATAATTTGACCTCCTCTGTTGTATTTCTTTGGTGTATTTGCAGGGGGAGGTTTTTTGACGTAGAGTCTCATTTTGTATCCTAGGCTGGCCTTGAACTCTGTGATCCTGCCTCAGCCTCCCGAGGTGTGTGCCACCATGCCCAGCTGGTACATCCAGTTTTATCATGTGTTTTTCTTCCATTTTGTTTCTACTTTTGTTGATTTAAATTTTTTCTCATTTTTTTCTGTTAACTCTAAATCCATCAAAATTTGTTACTTTATATAAGAAAAAACTGTATTCTGCATTTCCCTTTTCTCAGCATCTGCTGTTGAACTCTTTCCATTGACTTGTGCAGCTTCCTTCTTAAGTTAGTAATTTCTAC
>RJWM01006353.1:38535-84984 GCA_004363535.1 Dasyprocta punctata
AAAAAAAAAAAAAAAAAAAAAAAGACATTCTTTTGTTATTTTCATTTATTTTTTTGATAAATTTTTAAAAATCCATTTGTCGAATATTCTTATTACTCAAATAATCTCATTGGTGTGGTAGAAATTCAAATTATTGTATCTACTAAATATCTGTGGTTTGGGAGTCTGTTTTACAGTTTTTAAATCTGAGGTACAATACTGTGAATAGAAATTTTAATTTCTATGATGAAGACATAAATCTAATTCTAACAGATAAACTATGTATAGTTTATCTAATTTTTACGTTCAAACATTGAATTTGTATAGCCAGTAGAAATTGTCTTAATAACACTTTACTGTCCTATTCATATTTGTGAAGTTTTTCTTCCAACACTTAGTATCTACAGCTGTGTAAATAAGCAAAATAGCCATTGAAGGGTTTTGGGGAAGGGAGTGACATGCTTTGTTTTGAATGATCGGTCTGGCTGCTGTGTGGAAAATACACTTTTGGTCAGGCGTGACTAAAAGTAGGCATTAATGAAGAGCAAAATAAAAGATAATAGGAACTAGGGAGATAGATTCTCAAAGGGGAGGGAGGGCAGGGGCAGGGGATAAAAAAGGAATTAAGATGTGCTATGTACAGATCCTCACTCCACACAAGGAATGTAAGCATCAGGTGCTGCAGACATGTACAAGAAGGGGAGGTGCAGAAGTGTGAGGAAGGAAAGCGGATGGAAAAACGAATTGAGATGTGCCAACTCCACACAAGGAATGCAAACATTATGTACCACACATGTGTACCAATAAAAAATACATATTTGAGTAAAGAATCAAAGTAGAGAGACCAATGTGTCAGCTAGAGAGAAACAATAATGACTTCGACCCTGGGTGTGGAAAATGATTGCAGAACATGTTTTAAAAGAGCTAGCTAACAAGAATTGCTAATAGATTAGGTATTGAGTGTGACTGGAAGAGAGGAGTTAGTATGATTTGTAATTTCTAATGTGAGTTGTAATGCAGGGTAAAGAATGGTGCAGTTTACTGAAATAAGGATGAGAGTAACAGAGTTGGAGAAAGAGGCACTCTCTTTTTTTTTTTTTTCCTGAAGTACTGGGAATCAAACTCACAACCTTGCATCTGCCAGGCAGACGCTTATACCACTAAACTAAATCCCTGGCCCTGTTTTTTGAGACAGGGTCTCACTATGCAGTCCAGGCTGGCCTTGAACTCACATTGTACCCCAAGCCGGCCTCGAACTCACAATGCTCCTCCTACCTCAGCCTCCCGAGTGCTGGGATTAAAGGCGTACGCCTCCATGCCCAGCTCCTTTTTAAGTTTATTTTAAAAATGAGCTCTTGTTATTATAGAAGTAATATGTGAGCATTGTATACAATTTAAAAATAGACATAAGCTGAAAAAGAAAAAAGTTATGTACTTTGTGTCACAACAGAAATTTATTTTCCCACAATTCTGGAAACTACTTGCTTGAGCTTAAGGTGTGGGCAGGTTTGGTTTCTCTGAGGTCTGTCTCCTTGGCTTGCAGAAGGCCCCTGTCTTGCTTGTCCACACATGCATCCTCTCAGTGTGCCTGCATGCCTGGTGGCTCTTCCTCTTCTTATAAGGACATTAGTAATTTTGAATTAGAGGCTCACTCTTAGATCCTTATTTAACACAGTCACCTCTTTAAATACCTATCTCGAATCCCAGCACTCGAGAGGCTGAAGCAGGATCGTTGTGAGTTCAAGACCAGCCTGGGCTACAAAGTGAGTTTAAGGCCAACCTAAACTGCATAGTGAGACCCTGTCTCAAAAAAATAGGGCTGGGGATTTAGCTCAGTGGGCTAAGCACCTACCAGGAAGGCATGAGGTTGTGAGTTCGATCACTGGTACCAAAAATACATACATACATTACATACATACATACATACATACATACATACATACATACATACCTACCTACCTATCCCTGCCAGGGATTTAGCTCAGTGGCCTAAGCACCTGCCTGGCAGGCACGAGGTTGTGATTTCGATCCCTGGTACCAAAAAAAAAAAGTACCTATCTTCAGATCTATTAGTGGTTAGGTCCCCAGCATATAAATTTGGAATATGAAGCACAGTTTAGCCTATAACACTTAACACCATTTCTTTTTCCTTTTCTTTCTTTCTTTTTTTTTTTTTTTCCTTTTCTTTTTTTGGTCCTTTTGAGACAGAGTCTCGCTATGCAGTTCAGGCTGGCCTTGAGCTCACTTTGTAACCCAGACTGGTCTCGAACTTGCAACGATCCTCCTGCCTCAGTCTCCCAACTGCTGGGCTTAATAGGTGTGTACCACCATGCCTGTCTTGACACCATTTCTTACCATTTTAGTCTTTTTATATCTTCTTGTCCCATATGCTTCAAACAACATATACCTGATTTTGTATTTTTAAAATCTTACCTTACAGCTTATAAACTGAAACTTTTTGTCTATATAGCTGTTATTAATATATCTTTACCACAAGATTTTTCATTTTTCTTTTTCCTTTTTCATTCTTTTCTCCAAATACAAATCTGAATATATAGATATATTTTATCTTTTGTGACAAGTTCTCCAAACTGGCCTCACACTCACAATGAACCTCCTGCCTTGCCTCAGCTTCTTGAATGCTGGGATTAGAGGTATGCGCCATCAATTCCAGACTACTCCTGTTCTTAAAAACTAGGTTTGGCCAGTCATGGTGGCATGCATGTATAATCCCAGCTACATGGGAAGCTGAGGCAGGAGGATCACTTAAGCCCAGTAGTTCTAGGCCAGGCTGGGCCCCATAGTGAGATCTTGTCTTAAAAAAGTTTCACAGTGCATGTCCCCTCTGCTCAACAGGAGTTTTTAAACACATTGTGCTGGCTCTTGGTCTTATTACAGTTCTGAAATCTGCTGTCAGTCTAATTGGTGTTTCTTTGCAGGTGATCTTTACTATCTAACTGCTTGTAAGATCTTTTTGTCTCAAGTCTCTGCAGTTTTCAGGTATTATGTGTAGTTACACATTTATTCCTATTTACTCTGCTTTTTATATGTAATACTCTTCGACTTTCTGTTCAAGTCCTTAATTCATCTTGGAAAGTTTGCAGACATTATCTGTTGAAATGCTGCCTCTCTCTCATTAGCTGTATTCTCTTATACATATGCATGTACGTTTGCATGTACATATGATGTAATTTAAACATTTTCACTTTGTTTTCAGTTTTTCCTAACCCAGTGATTTTGAACCTTTTAGAGAACCTTTTACAATATCCAAACCACAACCCAAAACACTTACTTATCACACAATACTAACACTACAATTAAACCTAAACACTGAGATTTTAGTTCCGAAAAACAATTCATCCTCTAACATCTTTTGTCTTGAAAGAAAAACAATAACAGAGCTTTCAATAATACAAACAGCTTTTTATTGAAAGGTAGAAGTTTTCATTTGGTGTGCTTGTGAACACTTAATGTGATCTTTGCTGTTGTATACATGCTGATAATGTGTCAGACCTTGAGTTCAAGTCCAGCCTGGATGACATACTGAGTGCAAGGCCAGCTCAGACTACACAGTGAGACCCTGTCTCAAACAAAACAAAATAAAACAGAAAATAGCCCCTCACAAGCATAACATAACCCAAAGTAAAAGAAAAAAAAATCCAAAGTGCTTTCATTAAAAAAAACAAAAACAAACAAACAAAAGCAAAGTGCTTTCATTGACTCTTAAAATTATTTGGCAGAGAATTCCACACTTCAAATTCATTTTCGAAACTAACAACTGTGCTCTTCTTCACCCTTTACACTCTCTCAAGTGTTGCACACAGGTCATAAAATTTATTTTTCAGATAAAGCTTTCTTGAAATTCCAATAGCTCTATTTCCAGATTTCTAAAATTTAACTGGCATAAGCAGGAAAGACCAGGTTCTTCAAATGTGGTTTTATCTGGAGAAGTAAGAAAACACAGAATTGTCTCCATCTTACAGAACTGTAAAACTGTTATTAAAATTCTCTTTTGCAGCTGTTATAATGCTAGAAATTTCGTTAAAGATTTTTTGGTGGCTTGTAGGATTGTCTGCAAATGTAGAATTTTATAAAAGCCTTTTTTGATTTGGAAAATATTTCAGCTGCCCACTTTCAAGGTCTCTTTCAAAAACCTAGTTTTCTCTAATGTTTTGATAATCACAAAACATCCTTTTTGCTGTTTTCCCTGTACCTTGTGGGGGTTTTTTTGCTCATTACATTGAAGTAAAGTGTAAAATCTGTGAAAAGTATGATGTGATTAAGCCAGGCCATGCCAGTGAGCTGTAGATATTCCTGCCCTTTTCTCGTCTGTTAAGCCATCTTTTGAGATTTTAGTTTCATATTCCTTTTTTTCCCTAGAAATTCTTTTTTTTTCTCAAAAAATTTTTGATGATATCAATCCTTTGTTAGTTCTTTAAATTAGTAGTTGTTCTTCATCGGAATAACAATACATTCCCATAGAAAGTGTTTCGAAATTTGTGTGAAAGATTTTGTCATTCCGCCATGGGAAAGGTTACTCTCAGTTAGTACTGCTGGACAGTTTCACTGTATGAGACAGCATGCGCACAGCACGGTGTGCCGCCTGCATAATCGTGAGGGATACCTAAGCCAGGACTCATAGTGATGAAAAACATGATTATAAATATCTAAGCATCAATTCCACTGTATTTCTTACGTAAATACAAATAATTTTTGATGTATAGGTCAGATTTTCTAGAAATGGAATTACATTGCAAATTAAGGAAAGATTATACTTTATTTTGTTGTGAACATTCCCTGAGTTCCTTGCCTTTCAGAAAATCTTGTCACTGACAGCTGGGTAAGTTAAAATACAGCATATCAATAATCAGGGATCTTTCATAGTTGTTACATATGAATATAACAAGCACAGGCAATTTCTAACTCCTTTAATAGATTTGAATTAAAATATTTTCAAATGAAAACAAGAATATGGTTATTTTAATTTTATATTTGTCATTTTATTACATATTTTTATTTTCTAATTGAAGTAAAAATTGAAATCGACAGATCTTAAATGTATAGTTTGCACACGGGGTTTTGTTTGGTTTGGTGCTGAAGATTAAATTTAGGATTTTGAACATACTAGGCAAGCCCTGTATCACTGAGCTACATTCCTAGCCCATTTGATGGGTTTTGATCACATAGACACCTTTTTTTTTGTTTGTTTGTGGTACTGAGGATTAAACCCAGGGGCTTTGTACTAAGCTATATTCCCAGCCCTTGTTTTTGTTTTTGTTTTTTTTTTTTTGCGGTACTGGGGATTGAACTGACAACCTCACGCCTGCCAGGGCAGGCGCTTAAGCCACTGAGCCAAACTCCCAGCCCTGGTTTTTTGAGGCAGGGTCGCACTATGTAGTTCAGGCTGGCCTTGCGCTCTCTTGGGCTTTGTAGCCCAAGCCGGCCTCGAACTCACAACGCTCCGCCTACCTAGCCTCCCGAGTGCTGGGATTAAGGGCGTGCACCACCATGCCCGGCTTCCCAGCCCTTGTTTTATTCTTTGAGGCAAGGTCACACTAAGTTGCTCAAACTAGGCTTGAACTTGTGATTCTCCTGCTTCAGCATCCCTGAATGCAGAATTATGGGCCTGCACCACTGTGTCTGGCTAGAATACCCACCCATGTTTCAAATGCCCCAGCATATGGGGTATGAATATTTTTGTTATCTCTTGAATACTTTTTGCATCTTTCCCCAGACAGTGTTTACATTCTATATGTAACTGCTCTTGGTATCTATCCCCACAGATTAGTTTAGCCAAAGCTTAACATGGGTAAATACAATGAATTTTGAAGCATTTCTAGTGTGTTTTACTTAAAGTAGTGTTAAAGAGGTTAGTTAATACTATTTTCTGTGTCACTAGGTCACTTTTTTTTTTAAATGAATATTCTGCAATTTGTATATCATTAATAATGTATTGGTATACAAATAAAGCTGCCATAAACATTCTTGTAAAAGTCTTTTGTGGGCATGTATTTTTGTTTCTTCTGAGAAGCGAAATAAATGTGCAATTACTAGGTCATACGATAGTTTTATAAACCTCATAAACAACTGTCAGTTTTCTAAACCAGCAAGCAATATTCCACTTGGTCCATATCCTTCTCAATATTTGAAGTTCTAGCAGTTTTTACTCTAACCTTTTGACAAATAGGCATATCTCATTTGATTTTAGTTTTCATTCCTATTATGGCAAATGAGTATCCTTTTGTGTACTTTGAGCTATTTGTATTTATTTTGTTTATTCATTTCCCAAAGTGGATGTTCTTTTTTTTTTTTTTTTTTTTTTAATTCCTGAAATAAAGAGATCCCTCTCCTGTCCTTCCGGGCCATCACACTGAGCTGAGTCTCCAGCATTTTAAAATATTTAGAGATAAGTTTTTGCTAAGTTAGCCAGCTGGTACTCAAATTTGATATCTTCCTCCCTCAGCCTGCTAAGTGTTGGGATTATCGGCATGTGCCACCATTCCTGGCTTTAAAAAGTTCTTTATACTATATACAGTTCTATATACAATTTCATTTAAATTAAAATGTCTTGACAATATTTTCTCCAACTCTGAAGGTCATCTTCGTTTCCATATCTGTAACTTTTGGTGAACATTTTTTTTTTAATTTTAGTAATGATAATCATATTTTAAAATAATTGGAACTTACTGTAATTTTAAAATGCTTGCATATCCCAAAGTTATGAAGATAGTTTCATGTATTTTCTGTTAGAAGTCCTGCAGTTAATACCTTTTATGTTTGGGCCTATGAGTTATAAAAGAATTCACTTTGATACATGGTATTAAATAGAGAATGAGATTCATTTTTTTCCACCCAAGTTTATCTGCTTGCCCCAATGCCTGTTTTTTTTTAACTTTAAAAACAAAACAAAAGGATAAAAATGATACAGAATTTCAAAACAAAATAATAGGAAATTAACACTAATATATTGCATATTGTTATCTTAAAAGTAGTTCAGATTACAAGATTTAGGCATGAAAAAAATGATCAAACAATAAAAAAACTGTTCTTTTTTGATGAACTAACAGATTAGTAGTATATTTATCTATCTTGTGTATATATACATATATATATTACACACATATATATGTATATATACACACATGTAATCTTTTCCCTTCTGTCTTTTTTCCTTTTCCCTATCCTAGTTGTTCTTTCCTTTTGAACACTTTCTTTCCCTTCCATTTTCACATTATCTATTGTACATTTTGGATCTTATTTACTCTTTCAAGTGTTTTTTTTTTTCACTAGGGAGACAACACGATATTTACACATGCGAGTCTGATTTATTTCACTTATGAGTCTGGTTTCAAGTTGTATCCATTAAACTGTAAAAGCCTCAAGTTTATCCTTCTTTATAGCTGAGTAATACTCCATTGGATAAAAATACCACATCTTTTTTATCCATTCCGTGGTTGATGGTCATTTAGATTGTTTTCAAGATTTAGCTGTTACAAATTTTCCCATTATTTTCTGTTGTACTTATTGCTTTGCATTCGTACTTCTGTTGAAAATCATTGGCCTCATACAGGTATAATGTAACTAGATTTTATTCTACCATATTGACTTGTGGTGTTGGCATTATGATGGACAAGTGACTTGTTTATTTGACCTCCATGTTTCTTAGTTGAGTGTGATTTTGTCCTGCAGGGATATTTGGCAGTGTCTTGAAATAGCTTTGGCTCTTTTAACTGGGGAGAAGGGTTGCTATTGGCAGCAAGTGATGGAGGCTAGACGTATTGTTAAACATCCTCTAATGCACATGACGGTCACACACAGAAGAATTATTGCAACCTTGGATCATAACACCAGGGTCAAAAAATCCTACTGTATGTAGCTTTATATTAATTCTTGAAATCAGATAATATCAGTCCTCTAATCTTGTGTATCTTTTTCAAAACTGCCTTGGATGTTTAAAATCTTTTGCATTTATGTGTAAGTTATAAAATGTACTTGTCATGTGGAGAATTAATTGGTATTGAGTTTGATCTGTAGAATAGTTTGGCGAGAAGTGACCTCTTAATAACTTTTGAATTCTTTCAGTATTTGGCAGATTTCATCAGTAAAACTATCTAGGCTTGAAGCTTTCTTTGTTAATTTTTACAGATTATTATAATAAATTCAATTTTTTTACTAGACAGAAAGCTTATCAGCAGGGTTAGACAGGGACACATAATCAATAAGTAGAAAAAGAGAGAAAAATAAATTTAATTGATTTTTAAGGAATTGACAGATACTCAGGGACTCACAGACCTGAAAACAGGAGGACAAGCTGGGCAAGATAGAGATCCCTGGTAAGAGTTATATTATAGCTTGAATCCTGATGCCATTTGGAGACAGAATTTCTGGGGGCTGGTGAACCTGAAATGTGCAGGCAGGCCCACTTCTAGAGACCAAGGAAAAATAGATGTTTGCAGCTGAAGTGGCCTTCTTCCTCAGGCCACCTCAGTCTTTGTCTCTGACGGCCTTCAGATAATTGGAAGAGACCCAACCAATGGGTAAGGTAATCTGCTTTATTCAATATCTATTAATTTGAATGTCTGTCTCATCTAAAACTTACCTTAACAGAAACATGGATGATGTTTAACTATAGATAGTATTTACAGAATGATGGTCTGTCCACATTAATATATAAAATTACCCATCACAGAAAGCAATTTAGACTGACTATTTTCATATTGGTTTTCTTGTATTGTTCCCCCCCACCAGGAAAGGGTCTTTTTAAATCTAATTTGTGGAATGTTTTTGGCATAAAATTGTTCATAATATTCATTTATATCCTTTTAATGTGTATATGACAGCAATAACCTCTCTTGATAGTGTCAATTTATGTCTTCTCTTTTGTTTTTTGTTTCTAATCCATTTTTACTTGAATTTTATTAATTGCATTAGTCTTTTCAAGCCAATTCTTGGCTTTGTAAATTTTCTATATTTTCTACACCATTGCTTTTTTATTTTACTTTCCATTTCTTTAGTTTTTTTCTAGCTTCTTTAGGTAAAAGCTTACCCCATTGATTGATTGATTGATTGATTGATTGATAGGTTGATGGATTGATTGTACCAGGAATCAAACTCAGGACCTTGTGCTTGCTAGGCAGGCACTGTGCTGCTGAGCTATATCCCCAGCCCTCCCCATTTATTTTAAATGTCTCTCCTAATATAAACATTTAAAGCTTGTTATTTTCATCTAAGCATTTCTTTTGCTGTATCCCACAAATTTTAGCAAATATTTTTCCAATTTTTCTTATGATTCTTCTTTAATTTAGGTGTTGCTTTAAAACGTAGGATTTCCAAAATCATTTAAAATTTCTTTGTGCGTATTACTCATTTCTAATTTAATCCTGTTCTATGCAGACAACATACTCTGCAAGATTTTGATTGACTCTCACTATTTTTGTCTCAGCATAAATTCTATCCTCGTCAGTGTTCCATATGTATTTGAAAAGAAGTGCATATTCAGCAAGTATTGAGCTCATTCTTGTATAATGTTAATTAGATAATGGTGATTGGTGGCATAATCCAAATCTCTGTGTGTGTGTGTGTGTGTGTGTGTGTATTTGTTTTATCTGTTACTGGAAAAGTTGTTAAATTTCAGCTATGACTGGTGATGTCTCTGTTTCTCCCTTGAGGTCTGACAGTATTTCATGTGTTTGTATTTTAAAGAGAAAAAAGAAATAACAGAAAAATCAAGAAGCAAGCAAATCAAAAACAACAAAAGCAAAACAACAACAAAGAACAAAAATATATAGGTTTTCAAAACAAGATGGTAGAATTTAACAGTGGTTGTTATATTGCATATTGTTATCTTCAGAATAGTTGCTCAGGTTACCACATGCAGGAATAAAACAAAACAGTCAAATGGAACAAAACATTGGATTTCAAAAACAAGACAGAAGGAAATCCCCCCAGTTGCTATAATGCATATTGTTATACTCCAAATCGATGCCCAGACCACCAGCCCTAGGCCTGCAAAGTCAACCAAACATTAAAAGCATCAAGCGTTTTTTGTTTGTTGGTTTGGTTTGGTTTGGTTTTTCTTTGTTTTGTTTTTCACTTCAGTTGCTGTCGTCTCAGTCTGACTTCCATTGCTTGGGGGGGGGCGGGGGCGGGGTGAGGGTGGGGTTGGCCCACCCGCCCTTGTCTCCCAGCCTATGACCTGTGAGCTCCTGGGCAGATGTGGTTTGGCTTCTTGACTTCCCGTTCCCCATGGTGGCCGCCCTTGGCTTTTCATGTGTTTTAAAATAGGAAATTAGTTGTATTTGTGTTTAAAAATATTGTGCTTTCCTGATAAACTGACCTTGACCTTTTATAAACATAAAAGTTTCAGCTCTCTTACCTTCGGGTTTTTTTTTTTTCTTTTTTTTTCTTTTTTTGTCAGTACTGGGAATCAAACTCACAACCTCATGCCTGCCAAGCAGGCACTGAAGCCACTGAGCCAAACTCCTTCCAAGGCAGGGTTGCACTATGTAGTTCAGGCCAGCCTTGCTCACATTGTAGCCCAAGCCGACCTTGAACTCAACACTCCATCAACCTCTAGCCTCCCGAGTGCTGGGATTAAAGGTGTGCACCACCACGCCTGGCTTCTTACTTTCTTTTTAAGTACCATTTGTTTAATACTAATGCAGCCACACCAAATTTTGTAATAAACAAAATATAATTAGGTATTTTTCTCCCCAAACCTGACCATCTCTATCTTTCAATTAGAATAATGAGACCATTTGTAGTTAATGTAGTTACTGATATAGTTAAATCTGAGTTTACCATTGTGCTGTTAATTTTTTCCTTTATTTTCATTTTCTCTTTCCCTTTGGTTATTAGTGTTATATGATCAAAAATGTAAGAGTCTTACAAAACTGTAATTCCACTCATCCCTGCATGTCATCCTGTGTGCTCTTGTGTCATTTATTTAGATGTAATTTATAAATCCCCTAGTTCTGTTGTTTAAGTAAGTACCACTTTGATAACATATTTCTCATTTCTAGTTCTCTTTCTTTCTGTAGGTGTAAGTATCCACATGGTAACATTTCTCTTATTCTTGAAGAATTTTTCTCTATGGGGCAAAAGTTCTCAGGTAGCATTTTTATTTTACCCTCACTTTAAAAGATATTTTAAGTATATGTAGAATTCTCAGTTAAAAATATGCTTTCTTTTCCTGCTTTTAAAAAGCTGTTCCAGGCTGGGAGTTTGGCTCAATGGCTTAAGCACCTGTCTGGCAGGCTCAAGATTGTGAGTTCAATCCCCGGTGCCGCTAAAAAATAAAAAATAAATAAATAAAAAAATAAAAAGCTGTTCCACTGTTAGTTGTCCACCATTATTTCTAAGAAGGTATTTGTTTCTTAATATGAAACATCTTTTCTTCGTTTTGCTCCTTGGTTTAAAGTTTAATTTTGACGTCCCTAGGTATAGTTTTCTTTGTATTTGTCATGTTTAAGGTTCTCTGACCTTTTTTAGATTTTAGCTCAGTGGTGTAAGCACCTGCGTGGTAGGCACAAGGTTGTGAGCCCTGGTACCCGCCCCCCAGAATAAATAAATAAATAAATAAATAAATAAATAAATAAATAAAATTCAGAAAAATTTTGGCATTCATTTTTTCAAGTGCGCTTTTCTGCCCCCTTCTCTTTGATCCTTCTGAGATTCTAATTACATGTGTGTCAGATGATTTCCTATTGTACCACAAGTCACAGAGGCTTTTATTCATGTTTTATAGCCCTATATTTTCTTAGTAATTCAGTTTATTTCCTTTGTAATCATTCTGTAAATTCATTGGCTCCTCTGTAGTTTCTCAGGTAATTTATGAAATGGATGTATTCGTTCATTTTATTTTGGTTTATTTTATTTTATTTTATTTTATTATTTTTTGGTACCAGGGATCAAACTCACAACCTCGTGTTTACCAAGCAAGCGCAAGGGCTTTAAGCCACTGAGCTAAATCCCCAGCCCTTTTTGTTCATTTTAAACATTGTCATTTTTTTTAAACATTGAAACTTTCAGGTCTGGAATTTCTAGTTGGTTTTTTAAAATAGCTTTCATTTTTCCCTATCAGTATTCCTCCTTTTTCCTTAATCATATTCACCTTTTATGTTGCTGAGCATATTTATGATAGCTGTTTTGAGTTTGTCTGTTTTCACCATGTGGGCATTTTCAGGGTCTTGATTACTTTTTTGCTTGTTTTCGTACTGGGAATCAAACTCAGGACCTTCTGCTTGATAGGCAGGCACTGTGCTGCTGAGCTGTATCCCCAACCCTTGATTACTTTTTTTTTTTTTTCTTTTTGAGTACATGTCTAATAATATTTTTCTTGTATGCAGAATGTTGGGCTAGTAGCTTGTAGTGATCCTTGGTTATTTTATCTTCTTTACAAGGTATTGAGTTCTTTTTTGATAGACAATTGTATTAAATGTAGATTCTGATTATGCCAGCTTTAGTTTTTATTTTCTAGATTAGGGTAGAACTTTTTGAATCTGATTAATCCAATGTTTGAAGTCTTCAGGTCTGATTTTACTAACTATTGGTTCATAGTACCCTATTTTCATCTTTTATGATTTTTTTTTTTACTAGAAAGTCACATTTCTCAAACTTTTATCTGTAGGAATTCTTTGACTTCTGGCTGAAGAATTTATTTTGTCTGGGGAATTGATGATACAGAAAAAGCCTACAACTTGTCTAAAGTTAGCAGTGTAATAGTACTTCTTGGCCCACTAAGTTGGAACCCCTAAAATTACACTCACAATAAAAGTAAGTGTCTCATAAACAATAGCAATAACAAATCGACTTTATGACACGAAGGGAAGTTTTAACCAGTAGGGAGAAGAAAAACAAGTAGCCATGAGGCCAAGAGTACCTTATGTGACTTAACCTTTAGTTCTAATTTTCAAGATCAGAAAATATCACAGCTTATAAAGGTTATTTGAACATGGTAGTAGTTTTCTTTGTTCAGTTCTCATCTACCCAGTTACATAGCGAAAAATTTAAGAACTAGTGACTTTGCAAAGAGCAGTATATAGTAGAGTCAGTCACAAGAAGACCAAGAGGGAGAAATGGACAGAGGTTATTTACTTTTCATCTATATGTCATCATATTTTTTTTCAGCAGTAGCTGGTATGGGGATAGGAGATCAAACATAATCATTAGAAACGTTTCCTTTGTGATTTCGGCAAAATAGATTTAATTCCATCTGATTCCTGTGTAGCTTTCAAGACAAAAGATGACTTGGCATAGCCCTCTGTTGCCTTAGTCCCAAGGGTACATTTTGAATAAATCACAGCAACATGCTGTAAGACTAGTCCTTTATAAATATTTTAAGTACTGTTTATATGTAGATTGTCAAAATGGAATGTTTATGAGTACTTCTTACTAATTCAGTAATACAGTACTAATCCAGTGTTAGCAATTCAGTGACGCAGCGGTAAAGTAGTGCTTTACCACTGTCTTCATAAAAACTCAGATCCTGCCATTATTAGTTATGTCAGAGGTCATGGTAACATGAAAGCTCTGAGTGACCCAGCAGATTTTCTCTTGCTTTAGACTACGGTAATATCTTTTTATCTGCACCTGTTTTTACTTTTGGCTTGCAAGCTACCAGTATAAACCGGAACTGTTACCTAAACTTCTGCACAGTTAGTCATTCCACCAAAATTGTTTTTTTGTTTGTTTGTTTGGTTGTTTGTCTTTTTGAGACAAGGTTTCACTGTGCAGTTCAGGCTGGCCTTGAACTCATTTTTGTAGCCCAGGCTGGCCTCGAACTGCCAGTGATAATCTCACCTCAGCCTCCTAAGTGCTGGGATTACAAGTGTGCACCACCACATCCAGCAAAATTGATTCTTGACTTCTGTACCTATGTTAAAATTTCTCCTGCTGTCTTCACAGTATTTTTATTGTGGTATTTTAATTCTTTCAGATATTATTTGGAAGTTTATATCCACTTCTGTAGGTAACATATATTATCCCACTTATTAAGTTATGATGAAATCCTCTTTTAAAAGTTCTTGTGTTCTGGTTTAATGTTTAACTTTAAAATTCTTTTCAGTGCACGCATAAAAGAAAATTTTCTATGTATGCATATGACTTTAGACTAACCTGTAAAATAATGTCATAGGTAAAAAATAATGCTGATTTATAGACCCAAATCCTTAAAGAAATTGCGTGATGAGCAAGAGAAAACCATTTACGAAAGTTAATACAAAGCACTAGTAGAATTTCTTTAGGCCAAGTTAATGTTTATTTATAGCAGAGTCACATCTGACAGGTGAATTTGGAATGCTGTGGTCAAAAGCAGGCACCATAGGCTTTTAACTTTTCACTCAGGCTCCTGTAATAGATAAATGAACCAACATTTTCGGACTACATATTATAATTTGAATCTTCTATGTAGTCAATCACTGATTTTAAGTTAAATATTGAATACCTTTCCTTTCTTTATATTTGACAGTAGCATTTGTTTGTTTGTTTGTTTGTTTATTGACAGGGTGTCTCTATCTAGTTCAGGCTGGCCTTTAACTTGCTATGTAGTCCAGGCTGACCTTGAACTTTCTGCAAGCCTCCTGGCTCAGCCTCCTGAGTGCTGCAATTACAAGGCACGTGCCCCTATGTTTGGCAGCAGTAACTTTTTAAAATACTCTATACCTAAAGATCAGTATACCTAAAGATCAGTGTGACCAAATGTGGTAGATAAACTATAAACTTCTAGTGAACATGTAAGTTTGAAGTTTGGATAGTTACACTATCACTACTGCAAAAATGCCTTTGGGTGGGAGTGCATATGTGTGTGCAGGCATGCGTGCATGTGTGTGTGCATGTGTGTGTATTGCTCCTGACCTAGACACTCCCCCTCATTGTATTGAGTTCTGAAAGCAGCACTGGCAGAGTGCCCACTGTGTGTGGGGTTGGGTCCTGTTTCATAACAAACTGCTTTTACTCCCAAGAAATTGGAAAGCATTAAGTTATCTGTGTTTAAGTATATCTTTCTCCTTGTTTTTTCAACTTTCCATTAGCCAGAACAGATTACCTGTCTAGGATGTTGTTTGTCATCTAAAAGAGAGATAACGCTTCTATTTCAAATAAAGATTTTAATTTATGATCTAGAATTCATTATTATGCTCCTTTTCAAATTATGGTACAAAGTAGAAGAGTCAGCAAATTATTATTGTTCCATGGAGTTGCTGCACAATCTACCACGTGTTTTTAAGCATAGTGGTATGAAATACACAAATGTCTGGTTTATAACCACCACTGATTGAAGTGCCCTGACATGAAAAAGACTCCCTTTGGCCTCGTGCCTCTGATAATTCCTCTCCCCTTTTGTGGCCTCTTTTTTAAATCAGCAACATATTCTATCCCTACTTCACAGTGACCTGCACTGCCATCCATCACACATATCTGTCCCCCATGTTTTCCATCTTATCTTGTTGTTTTCATAAAATGATGAAAGGTTTGTGAAACGAGTTATTGCTGTAGTCTAGCTGGTTTTCAACTTACTTTGGTGCATTTTAGCTGGTGTTACAAGATAAACCATATTGTTCATCAGAGAACCCAAAAGTGAATAAACCTAAGACAACCCAAAGCAGTAAGAAGAAAAGATTAAATGATGTGAACTATATAAATATATCTATTTTACTGTCCAGCTGACTATTTATACACTTCATTTTGGCATCAAAAATTGCACATATAGCCGGGCGTGGTGGCGCACGCCTTTAATCCCAGCACTCGGGAGGCTGAGGTAGGCGGAGCGTTGTGAGTTCGAGGCCGGCTTGGGCTACAAGGCGAGCGCAAGGCCGGCCTGAGCTACATAGTGCGACCCTGCCTCAAAAAACCAGGGCTGGGAGTTTGGCTCAGTGGCTTTAGCGCCTGCCGTGGCAGGCGCGAGGTTGTGAGTTTAATCCCCAGTGCCGCAAAAAAAAAAAAAAAAAAAAAAAAAAAAAAAAAAAAAAAAAAAAAAAAAAAAAAAAAAAAAAAAAAATTGCACATATAGTGTATCTTCAAAAGTGGTTGATTTTTTTTTCATTTGATTTTATGAAAATAAGTGAATGAGTATAAAGGTTGCATCCACTAAAGAATAAGATATATAGGTATTATTTAATTCCTGTTAGTATCTGCAAAATGTTTCTTGGCATATGTAGGCTTTACTTTTCAGTTGTACTTTTTTAAAGCTTGGTAGTAAAGCCTGGGAACTCTAGCCAGATCACCTGTGTTTGATTGTAAGTATCCATTGTCATAGTCATTTACTTTTTTACCCAAAAAATGCTGTAGTTCATATTTAGAACTCACATCTGTATGCTTATTAGTGACTATTCCAAGAGGGTACCTTCCTTGAGTTGCTAGTTAACAGGATCTGTATATTAATACCTTGAAATACACAGTCAAATTTTTCTCCAAAAGATAGTCTCAATTTACACTGACTGCAACAAGTAGAGTATGACTGCAATTCATTCACATCACAAGATGATTTCAAGGGCTAAAAAGCCAGGTTTCCCTCTTTTGACTGTAATTCTGTTGTCAGTTTGATAATACTGATTATGGAATTTCTGACCAAAGTTCTGATTTATAGAGAACTTCTACAAATTCTGATTAGAGAGAATGGAAAACTATTTGCAAGACTTTTTAGACAAAATTTTTGAACATGAAATATAGGCAGGATAGAAATAAAACCTGGCCTTGGTAGTGACAAAACTGACTAGACTAGTTCCAACCTTCCATTTCATAGATGGGATTGCTCAAAGATGGAAACTGACTCCCCATACTGTAGACCTAGTGGAAAAACAGTAACCCAAATCAGAAGAATCTGCTTTAAATTTGTGTATGTGTGCCTGTGTCTTTGTCTGTGGGTGTGTCTGTGCATGAGTGTGTGTGATTGGTTTGTTAAATGCAAGATTTCTGTATTTTTTTAGACTTACGTGTAATAAATATTGTTGAGTGTGACATTGTGTGTAGTAAAAATGGAAGTGAAATGTATTATCTGCAACAAAAATTTCCTTTTAGGTAAACTCTCTGAGTCTTAGTGTCTTTATGAATGTATTTAGGGAAACACTAAATTGTACAACACATTAAAAACCTTTAGCACAGTTTTGAGAACAGTAAGCTCTCAATAAATTGAAACCATTATTTTTATTATTAATTAAGATCTTTTAACAGTATACTATACTATGTATAGAATATTTTGGTTTTCGCATGAATTAAATAGGGAAGGATGTTACTGGGTTTTACATTTGAAAAGATAAAACTTCTGATATTATATGTGTATTTGTTTTTTAGAAAACTCTTAAATATGTATCACCACTTTTCAATATTATTAAAATTTTAGTATTTTCTACTACTTAAGAATATATAAAAATAAACTTAATTAAAATGCTGTATTGTTTAGCTTCTAGTCTTAAGTCACATAGATATAAGAAGAATGAAATAAAAAGCAACTTCATTAAAGTATAGCTGACTTTAACAGAGCTCCAGTTCTGCAATTCCTCAGAGTTTCTTGACTGTTCTGTGTGTTTCAAAAGGGGCAGATGCCATAGAGAGAATAAACCATACCCAGGTGTACGTTTAGATTGTTCAGAAGCTTTAAGAGCAAAATTGGGCCTTTTGGAAAGTTGCTCTGAAAGTGTGTCTCAGTCTCAGGGCACACAGAGTGCACGTTGTTCCTGCCAAAAGCAATTCTCTGGATCCTTTCCTATTGAACTCTGGGTTCTATGATAACACTAGTTGTGCTGACCGCCTTCCAAAATTCATGTGGATTTATATTGATTGACATGCAAGTGAATTAGGGATCAAGTGGTTAGATATATTAAAGTTGAAAATCTTAGTTTAGCAGGATTACTGGTATCATTTCTTGATTTGGGAGGGTATTTCTTGATTTGGGCATGAATCAAGGTTTCAAAATCAAGGTTTCATACGTGCTAAATTACACCTTTAGCCCCTCATTTCTGTTGGACAATATCAAGGTTAAAAATGATGACCTCCTTTAAAGAGCCCACTACCTTTTCTTCAGTTTAGTTAGTGAAATTCTTTCTAACCTGTGACTTATCTTAAGCCCTGTCTGACCTCCCATTTCAAAACTATTGATCCTTTTTTTCACCATTGCCCCGCAACCTGGAAGTTTTTTTTCTACCGGGAATCGAACTCAGAACCCCATGATAGCCAGACAGATGCTGTACCACTGAGCTAATTCCTCCTCTTGACCCAGGAATTTTTATCTGTTCCCTTACATTTTCTTCCAGCTCAAAGTTTGTACTTCTTTTCCACTCCATTTTATTTCCTTAATACTGCTTTACTCACAGTTTTTCAACATTTCCTTCCTCTTGAGAAGCATGCAGGTCCTGTATCATTATTCTTAGTGCTTTGGATTTGATACTCAGAGCATGCATGTGAATTTCCGTATAAATTCTTAACATTTTCAAGTACTGAGAAACACTCCAATTTTTTTCCAGTATGAGGTATGGTCAGAATCCATACTTACCCTTCAAGCACATACCCAATTTTTCTTGTCCCTTTCTGAAGCAGTTTTGGAGTTCACTTTCCTGAGTGTCTAGTTGCACTAATGGTGGCTGCCTCAATGTCTTGATTGATTTAGAATACTTATCTTTCATGGTCATTTTGGCTTTTGGGAAGAGCCAGAAGTGGTACAGTGCTAGATCTAGTAAATAAAGTGGATGAAGATACACTATATTTTTATTTGACAGAAAGTATTATACCAGAAACAATTTGCGACACAGCATTGTTGTGATGGGGGACGAAACCATTTATGCATTTCTCAGGCCATTTTCTGCACATATCACTTTTTAATGCTCTAATAAGCCTTTAAAATGCTCAGTGCTTCATCATAGTGGCCCTGGGTACAAACTCACCTTGCACAATTCCGTCTAAGTCAAAAGACACAGTTAATGTCACTTTGATGTTAGATCTCAGTTGGCATAGTTCTTTTTATTTTGTGTTTGTTGTTTGCACAGGGAGTGCTGGGTGATTTCTGTTGAGAACTCTGAAACTTGGTTTCAAGATCCTAACCATAGTCCCAAATTTTATGTTCCCTGATGACATTTCTTAAAAAACTGAAATCTAAGGGCATATAATTACATAACTGCAATTAAGTTGAAGAAAATTTCATGTTAATGTGGTGTCTGTGATCTGTGATTTACAGAATACTTTATAAAACATCATCTCTCAACTGTAACTCTCAACTGACTGTACCAAACAAGTTGAAACTTGTCACACCCTAAGGTTCCATACACCACGTCTCATATTGAAGATCTCTGCCTTTCCTTTAGATGCCACACAATAGCAGCATTCATTGTATTTTTTTAAAAATCACATTCTATGTACTGTTGCACCAACAGATTGGCTCTGTTTGGTTCACTTCTCATTCTAAAAAGATTTTTCTTTTATCACATTTGTGATCATGGAAGATCTTGTAGTTGGTGAAGCCTTTCACTTAAAACACTAGAATATCACTTAAAAATTAATGTCTACATATATTTTAGTCATCCACATTTGAGTTCAGTTCTGTTATAACTTGTATCATTGAAACCATTTATGTACTCACATAAGTATATCTAAATTCTGATTTCTAATTCAGTTTTCATTTTTTAAAAATTCATAGAAATTTGGATATGTTCTTACTAACTTACTAATTAATGGAAGTGCTTGGTCTTGAGAAAATATATGTTATATTCTGAAGTATATATATGTGCGATATATGTGAGATATATGTGAGATATATATATATTAGTTCTAAAGGCCTAAAATACTTCTTAAAAAAATTTATTTGGCTATCTTAGGTGCCTGTATTCCGTCTACTGATGGCATCCTTTCATTTAAAATGTTTAATCTTTCTTTGATAATCTTTTAAAATGTTCACTCCAATTTGATTTATGAAAATGTTTTAAAAGCTTCAGAAATAAAAAGTAATACATATAGAATTTTATGAAGAACTTAACATTCTAAAACTAAACAATGTTTGTGTTTAAGATGTGAAAAGCACTTTGTGCCGTTAGCTCAGCATTTTATAAAACACTTAACATGAATAATTTTGTTTTAAAAAATTTGAGGGCAATGCAAGTCTTGATCCCAGGGCCTTGCCTATGCTAAACAAGCAGATTTTATTTTTTCATGTGTGGCTATGGAATATATAGCAAAGTATGATTATAATTTTCTATCTATAGTCTTTCGCTCGTGACACTATATCTTTACCATTTTTAAGCATGTTGCTATATATGGGAACACTGGTCATTTTTATGTTCACATCATAATGTAAAATTTATTCAAACTAATAAAAACACTGACTTGGAGAATTGTGGAGAGTGAACAAAGGGGGCTAGAACCATACATAGCTTCTATATAGGAGTGTGGCTATGGTATCATTTCAGTTGAAAGGTAGCTGGATATTTCCATTTTGGTGTCAGACCCTTGGGAAGGAAGGAGTTTCATAATTGGGTGTGATCTGCACTCAGAATGATTGACATTGAATGATTAAATAGAAGAGGAAAGCTAAGTACCACTCCTTCCCCTTTTAAGGCTAAACACATATACACTGAATGCAAATCTTTTCATTGTAGAAGGCAGTCTGGCCTTTTGATAGCACACATCTCAGAAGCCAAGCAGGTAAATTAGCTATGCAGATCTGAAAGCAAGGAAACCAAAATTATATATTGTCCTTAAAAATAAGTGTTATAACTCACATACAATGGTAAATGCACAGAGTGTGATCGAAGACCCCCTTTATGAAAGTGGAATTCTGACATCAGTCCCTTGGTCAATGAGTGGGCAGAATGATTCCCTGAATTGGATAACACAGTGCATACCACACTGAATGACAGAACTGATATGTCTGCAGGAGAGCCAGCTCTATTACTGAAGCCTTTAACCTATTTTCTTTCTTTTCAAAAATGAGCTCTTACTGGATGTTATTCTCAGGAAGTGAATTTAATTCAGAAGAAGATATTTTACAGATGGGTAAATTTGATTTAAGAATTCACTTAACCCATTGTGTAAGAGAACTGTGTGGGAAATCATTATTATAAGTCACATTTTTCGAAGGTGCTGTTTTTTAGTGCTCAGGAATTAATCAGTAATGTTTATTCTTTAGTTTTGTACTGTCTCTTAGAACATGTTTGAAACAGTATTGAATTTGCAGTGTAATATTTTGTTAACTCATATGGTATGCAGTTGTATGAGAAATATATAATTGCATTTGATTTGTTTTTCCCTTTAAATTTTAGAAATATGATCCAATTTGTTGAGATAAATACCTGCTCACCATTGCAAAAAAAGAAAAGTCCATCTTATGAATCTATTCTCAAATAACATTGATAACTGAAAAAACAAACAATTGTTACCCTAGTTTTTGCCAATTTAGAATGTGCACCTTTTATAATTGACCTGAGGCAATAAAATACTAAGTGTCCTGTATATATTCCTTACTAGGTTAGTAGTAGATTGTCTTTGAAATATGAGGCAGTATCAATTACTAAGCTTGATGTTCTCTCACATGCATATAATTAATTTTGGTTGTCATTCTGATCTTAATTTTCAGTATCCACGTATTTTGCTGTTTTTTAAAAAAAATATGGCATTGCTATTTGTGCTTCATGAGAATTGTGTATTTGGAAAATTAAAATACTTCTTAGAACATTTCATTTGGAAATTATTAAGGAAATTCTGTGTTCAGTAATCAGATAAAAAATTCTAAATATAAATTTGTGTTTCTCTACTTTTTGGTCTTTTATTATTTTCAGTATAAAATTTTAATAGAAAGGAAATTTGATTGAAATTGAGGAAATACATCCTCCAAATAATTTCCCTGCTCCGGTTTTAGAAACTAAGTCAGATTTTCAAACATGTAGTACAAAACCATATCACCAGTGCACATTGAAGAATTAAGAATAGATTTATGTTTAATTTAGGAGAATTCATTCTAAGGGAAAACAAATTTCTATAGATGGAAGAGACTGAACTTTTCCAGTTGTTGAACTAGAATCAAAATTTATTAACCTGATCTAAGTATTTAGAACATTTATTTTATAGCACTGTTCTGGCTCATTACTTTCAGTATTGTTCTAAAATTACTTGGTAAGGGCTGGGGATATAGCTCAGTGACATGAGCACCTGCCTGTCAAGTGCAAAGTCCTGAGTTCGATTTCTAGTACCTTAAATAAAATGAAATGAAATGAAAGAAAAGAAAAAAGAATTGCTTGGTAATTTGCCCAGGTATCATTCTGACTTCTGACAGATAACCTTTCTTAACAAATTTCACTATACCACTTAGTTTTGTACGAAGTAAAACTTCTGCCAGCTCATTTAGCTTCCACAGTCAAAATAATTAACGCTCAAAAATGTTTTTAATTCATAACATTTAATTCGGTCTATAATTTTTTTCAGTAGCTAATGGTATTTCATATCATGGCAAATAGCTGTATGTATTTTTATTCATTTTAAAACCAACTGGTTGGCTTTGTTGAGTGTTGACTGCCCTCTAGTGGACTAAACTATTCTCTTAAAATAACCTGTCAAATTTAAGTTGACAAGTTATTTCTACCTAAAAATAAATTGAATATCCTTGTTTTTCACTGGCTATTGTGCTTATCACAACTAAAGTTGCTGGAACATTTTGGTGATTATGATTCTTGAAGCAACCAGTATAAATAACATTAGATACTCTTCAGCCACATTAAACCAATCTCATTGACAGTTTGTGTATTTTGGTAAGTTTTTAAATTATGTGTATATTACCATTTATTTCATATGCTTTTAATTATTAAATCCCTTGAACTTTTATGGCACATGCTGCTACTTATTTCTAAGATGTTTTCCTCATTCTTACTTACAGATGCTACAACTGTGGTGGCCTTGATCATCATGCAAAAGAATGTAGTCTACCTCCTCAGCCAAAGAAGTGCCATTACTGTCAGAGCATGATGCACATGGTGGCAAACTGCCCCCATAAAACTGTTGCACAGCTGCCCGCCACTTCTCAGGGAAGACAGGAAGCAGAGTCCCAGCCATGCACTTCAGCCTCCCCTAGAGAAGTGGGAGGAGGGCATGGCTGCTCTTCACCACTGCTTCCTCAGGAGGCTAGGTCAGAGGTCTCAGAGCGGTCAGGCAGGTCACCTCAAGAAGTTTCCTCCACCAAGGCATCTTCAGCTCCAGAAGAGCAAAACAAAAAGGGGCCTTCTGTTCAAAAAAGAAAAAAGACATAGTCCTTCTTAATGTATTGTTTTCCCTACCTGGTTGGGAAGTCTACCTCATGCAAGTACAGGGACACAGTATTTCACAGATAGCAGCTGACCTGGGATTTTTAACTACTGTTGAGGAACTGTGGATTTTTTAACAGACAAATCACTCTAAGCAAATTACATTTGAATAAATTGTCATGTTTTATGTAATTCAGAGACTGAGATACTATATATATCCATAGTGCACATGTGAGAGGGGGAGAGCCTAAATCTGTGTGCATATGTATGAGGCATCTACTAGGATTGTAGACATATACATAAAGAGGGTTTCTCTTTATATATGTGTGTATATGGATAAGCACACACCCTCCCTCACATAATTAGACATCTCTAAGACACTGAAAATCCCTGTGAAGTATTTAAGATGGTTTAGAAAATAATCCCTTGAGTTTTTCTTAAAATATCACCTTTTTATATAAAATGAAAACATGACTGTTAACCTTTTTTGTGAACCAAAGGAAACTTCAAATCTCAAAGCTGCCAGTCATAGGGTACTAAAGGTTTTTTAAGACATCCAGTTTCTACCAAGTTTGGGATTGCCTCTTTTTCTTGCTATGTATGGAGTGTTTTTTTCCTCCCATTTGAAGGTAGTACCTTAACTCCACATGCCTCTGACTGCCATAGCTTTTTTGATTCTGGAATACATAGCTCCAGAAAAGACAATGAATGTGTAATTTCTGTGCCGACATTTCAATGTTTTTAGTTCTGTGTTTTGATTGTAAATTACATGCCTAATAAGAGAAACGAGGGGGAGGGTAATGTGTAAATGTAGTAAGTTGATTATTTTCTGTGGTATTTTGATATCAGCTCATTATAATCTTTTACATGTTCTGAGAGTTTTAAGGGGTTGTGGCAACAGCAGCTTCCCTTAATTAAGTCAGTCTTCTAACCACCACTTATTTGCAGGGAGCCCTCCTTACTTACTACTGAAGACTTTAAAGGAAAACTCTAATCTTATGGTCTATATTTTTTGGTGGCTCTTTTTATTCCCCTCTGGAGAGTTCTCCAACTTGTTTCTAAAACAAAAGCAGCATGGAAATGAAAATAAAATACTGGGGTTGAGAATAAAAATTAAGTAGATGCTCATAATTGTCCAGTAAGTTTAACCTGCGAATGATACTAAAAAGTAGTGTTTGGTGGCAGGCAACTAGAGTGACAGGCCTGGACAGAGGTACTAAAACCTCTCCCACCATGTAACTAGAAATACCTTATACAATAACATTGATCTGATGAACATTACCTCCAATACTTAAACTGAAGTAACCTATATGGTGGATTCGGGATGAACATCATATGCTAGGGATAGAGAATCTTCTCAGGTTGATTTTCATTATAGTAACAAACTAGATAGGGACCAGTCACAGTATTGGTGTCTTTAGGTTTCAGTCATGAAAAAAAATTAATTTGGAATCATCTTGTTTTTAGATATTATAGGCAATTTCTGAAAATCTCCAAAAAGGTACCAATTAATTAGAAGGCTTACTATTGGCAATAAATATAGTTTTGTATGCGCCTGTTAATGTAAGCTCAGATAATCAGCAAGAAAACAACTTGACTCCAGTAAGATACACTCTGCTGAAGAGTTCTGCTCCCTTTTCTATTGTCCTGTCATGGATGCTGATATAGTTGCTGCTGTTTCAGCACGCCACCAGAAGAGCAGCATGCCTCAGGCTGGCCTGCCAGCCCTTTATAACTCAGCTTGGAGTTCACAGCACTGTTTATGAGAATCTCCATGGTATATATTGAAATATCAGTGTGCTGTGAGGCCTACCTTTGACGATATTGAATGTGATATAGCTGTAGAGAAGCGTTTCCTTACGTAAGGATTTCAAGCTTATTTAAATTATGTAGACAAATCAAAGTGGCATTGTTTAATTTTTAGCAGGTGTAACAAGCAGATAACAGTAAAAATGCGAACTATGACAAGTCACTTTGAAAATTCAAACCAAAGTTCCTTGACTTTATAGAAATAGGAAATTATGGACTTGAAAATTGGGCATTCCCTGTTTACATATAAAAAGTTCAGAGCTGAGATAATGGTGTGAAATGAAAATAGAAAAGACAGAAACCTTTGAGAACTGTGGACCTTATATGTGCCATTTTAAATCTGTTTCAGCATCTGACTAGACTAAAGTAATAAGAGCATATACCAAACCTCTTACGGTTAAAAGTTGGGGTTTATTTTTTATATGAGAATATTGTCACTATTACATAACATACTCAGGACAAAAGAACTTTGCTCAGGGAACATTCCATATAATGTTGTTGTTATTTCTTTACAGTCTAGTCTACAGTCCTGCTTACTCAAAACAAGCCAAATAACTTAGACCTTTATGTAAGTACATGTACTTGATATTAGTAACTACCTCTGAGTTTGACATAGATCAAAATCCTGAATATCAGATGTCAGTTCTGTTTTTATTTCATGTGAAAAGTCCCCTAAAGCAGAATTCCTTTACTCCTTGCAGATGTGAATATCACTGATACTGTTCATTTACATGGGTGAAATATTCTTCTGTTTACAGCAAAGGGCTACCTCATTGTTGATACAAAGCACACCTTTATGCTGCTCTAGCCTTACAGATGACTGAGAATTCTCTGGTACAGAATCTTTTTATCTGTATTATAGATCGCAATTCATAACTGCATGTTTCTGACAAACATGTTTGAATAATGAAGAATCTCATTTTAATTAGCAAAGTCTCCAAGCATTTCCTTAAAGTTAACCATGTATTTAGTTTTAAAAATTATGGGCACTCCAGCTTAAGCAAACCAGAACACAAGTAATCTTGGAAATAGCTGCTTTGCCCAGAGCTGGGGTCTGTGGGGGGCGGGGGGAGTGCAGAGGAAGGTAGCAGGAGGAGAGGTTGGTGTGTGAGTGTATGGTAATCATGCTGGGAAAGTGGTATATGAAATATGCCAAACTCCTTCGTTTATACCTCTCTGTTGCCCTGAAGCCAAAACATGCTGGAGCATTGTAGCCCCAGGCAGGTAGCTAGCACTGGCTTGCCAAGGTGGGAACTTAAAGTGCAATGCCCTTCCTAGCTACTGAGGGAAAAAGGTCTGTGGGAAGCACCAGTTTGTAGGAGTTACTAATGGTGAGGCAATAGGTCTGTGAATTAAGCTGCCTCTTGAACTCACCCTCATGTCAACATAAATGTAATTCTTAAGAAAGATGCACTGCCAGTCTCTGAGCCCTATGAGCTGTTCTTTTGCTGCAAGGCAGATGATAGTGAAAACATTTTTATACTTGCATTTTTAGTCTTTGGATATATTTTTACAGTTGAAAGATTTAGAATGGTTTTTACCTGCTTACAACTTGGAAATTTAGCGTGCAATGTAAAGAAAAAGATCAAGAAACATCATATTATTAGCATCAGTCCATCTCCAAATATAACGTATTTTGATTGCCAGTATTTTTTTGCATTCTGGCTCAGTTTTATTTTGCACCAATGCAGCCCCAAGTTACTGCTGGTTGTATTTAGTTTGTGAATAGAAGCCCATAAGTGTTAATAAACTTTGTAACATTCACTTTAAGATGAATTATACAGAACATGGGAAATCTCATTAAGTCTTAACGTTAATTTAAATTAATTTATCTGTTTTCCCTAAGAAATGTTTATCATAAAATATATATGCGTATTTCCCCTTAGGTTATAAAATTTGGGAAAATATGCAGCCGCACTGACTTTAATTTTCTAGATGTCTTAATGAGGTTTGTTTTAGAAAAAAATAACTTGTTGAAAGCATCAAATTTTGTCTGACATAATTGTCAGCTGCTTTTTTAAGATTTGGTTGTGTGATCTGTGTCCTAGTTATTCTGTTAGAGTGAGAGGTTGACCTATGATTCATTGTTAAATTTTATGTTTGGAACGAAGCTGCAAAGTTATGGTAAAGTACTGTACTGTGAGAAAGTATTATGATATTTAATACATCTGTGGCTTAACATTTGTGAAAGTTCCCAGCTTGATAATGATGGTGTTGACTACCTCTTTAATCCCATCTATCAACCACTGGCACCTACCACCAAGCTGGCTTTAATAGCGTGTGTTGCTTCTTTTGGTATTAACACCTTTAACCATACTAGAGACCAAAGTGAACCCTGATTTCTGTGTCTTTTTAATACAGTGTTTAATCTAGTGTTTTAAAATTATACTGTATAGTGTTTAGATTTAATCTCATTGTCCATTTTGATTCATGTTGTTTACAAGTGAAAATTTTAAAAACCAGTTGAACTGTTTTTAAAGGACAAAAAGGAGTCGATGTTTAGAATGGCACTTCATTCATGTTCAGTCCCCTCGATGGACTAAAGTGCTGTTTGTCTTTCTGCGGATGTGGATTTTATATTCTCATTTCATGCCTATTGTCTTACTCTGTTAATTATGGATATTTTGAGGCTTAAAAAATACTTGATTAAAAAATAAACATATAACATTGACATTTATGATGGGTTTTGGAGATTGTCGTGATTTATGTGATTGCTAAGTTAAATAAATGAATAGAAGATCACTTAGGCAATACATCAATAGAAGCATAAGTTAAATGGCTTTATCATATTTGCAGATAGCAGTAATTATTAACATTGAACTTACTTATGATAATACAAATAAGAAGGAAAGGTGGGTCTTTATCTTTAGGAATTGTCCCGTACTATCCAGAAGGAATTATGCAAACTTGTGAATCAAGACATACCTTTTCTGGTCAGCAAGAGTGGCCTGGAGCTGGGGACTTAGCTCAGTGGCTCAGCGCCTACCTGGCAAGCGTGAGGTCCTGAGTTTGATTCTTGTTATCTCCCCCCACCCCCAAAATAAAGAGTGGCCTGAAGTAAAATTTCCAAGCCTTTCAGAGAGATCCTTTTAGACATTTTAGACGTTCTAATAATTATAAAGAATTTGAAAAGGACAATCATAATCAGGGTACACCAGTACCACATATCTAAAATGTGAATTTAGATTGCAGTAGTGATGTATTATAAAAACAATTTGATAAAACTTGATAAACAGTATTGTAAAAGCAGTTTGGTAAAACTCTTGATTTCTACAGATTGACCAAACCCATAATTAAAACTCATTTCATTTCCCACTCTAGACTTGGATGATTCACTTAATTCTTTTAGTAGTCTACTGTAACTCCTACTTTTTTCTTCTTTTACTTTCAATTGTGGTAAGCAACATAAAATTCACTTCTTTAGCCATTGAAGTGTACACTTCAGTAGTGTTAAGTACATTTACAATTTTGTGCAACAGACGATGATTCATTTAGATGTGAAGAGCTTTTTGTTATGAAAAGCTTTGTGTTAAAAAAAAAAGTAGTATTGTGCTGACTTTACTGTATAGAATGTGGAAAACCTTTTTAAA
The DNA here is from genome assembly GCA_004363535.1 of Dasyprocta punctata. Classification (NCBI taxonomy): domain Eukaryota; kingdom Metazoa; phylum Chordata; class Mammalia; order Rodentia; family Dasyproctidae; genus Dasyprocta; species Dasyprocta punctata. Next base: position 67,124 of record RJWM01006353.1, read on the forward strand.
AAATAATTCCAACACCTGAAAGTAACCAACCAGTAACACTTTTCATTCATTTTAAAATATGGAAAGTCTTTTTAAAAATAAAGTGAAAAATATCACCTAGAAGTAATTTCCTTTTGATCAAATAAATAGATGTAATATATACATACAAACATATACACACAAACATGGGGATTATTTTTAAAACTGGGTTACATTACAAATAGTTTGGAGCTTTATACTTTTTTCTTACCTGTCATACGGTATTTTGTCATATCAAAAATTGTTCAGAAACAGCACTTCTGATAAATGCTTATTTGGTTTGAAGAAGTAGGACTCAAGTTGAGCACAAAGAACCGCCTGGCTTGGATGAAGGAAGGGAATACCAAGAAGGAAAGATCACCAGACCTAGGGTGAGCGGTCCACCTGCGTGTGTTCCGTACAGACCACTTTCAGTGCACAGAGTATAAAAGCCAACTGTTGGAGTACATTGGAGGGCAACTGATGCATCCAGAAATGTGAGGGGTAACAAACCTTGAAAATAGGGCAGAACCTGAGACCAGCACCTTCTTTGCTTCTATCTTTTCCCTGGGAGCACTTTCCCGCACAGGGTAAAACGGTCCATCTTACTGAGGGGGAGAAAACAGGAATTCAGGGCAGCCAGAACAAAAGCCTTGGGAGCAAAATGTGAGAGGGGCTCATTTTCAGGGTAGTACCTGGCCATAAGTGCCTTCCCTTTTCTCACTCTAGTTTTGTCTGAGGCTGACAGGCTAAAGAAATTAGGGATTTTGCCCAGTGAGTTACATGCATCTTGGTAAACACCTGTGCTTTTCGTGTTATTACATACGAGGGTATATAGAGCCTAGAAAGGGCTACATGCTAGAAATGAGGATCTGGCCTTAGAACCAAAGGTCATAACACTGGGAAAAGGCACAACATTAAAACTGATTAACCATAAAAGTAACCAGTAATGAAACCAAGGTGACAGGCTGGTGCATTACCTACCTGAAGAAATTTTAGCCCTCCTCGGGAGAAGATAGGACTGTGCAGATCCTCTATGAGTAGTTTTCATCTACACTGTCTGGCACCCAGTCAAAACATATGAAGCAAGCTCATAAACAGCCAGTGGACTAGAAACAAAGACAACAACAAGCTACACAGTGAATTCAAATATTGCAGTTATCATACAAGGTCTTTAACCATAATAAATAAGAAGATACAGAAGTAAAACAAAATAAGGAATCAACACATACAATGCCTGAATAAGAATTCAGCAGATGGGATGAATAGCAGACTACACTCCACAGAAGACTAGCAAATGGGAGGATAGGTCAAAGAAAGTACGCAGATTAACGAACAGAAAAATTTGGTGCAGAATATGTGAAGCCAATTGTAGAGGCTTGGTAAAAATAATTGCCTATCCTATTTGAAATGACAGTAAGAAAGGGGAATAAATATATTGCAGCAACTGGAAAAGGTAAGTGTTAAAAATTGTTCAAGATGAAAGGATTTGACTGCTTTTTGTTTACTGTGTTGATTATGGGAAAATAGAAATGAATGTGGAAATGCAACAGACTATTACAATTGTACAGTTTTCTTAAAAATTGTAATTATAGTCTTCCCAGTTTTCTTACTAGAGTAGTAACTAGTACTAGTACTCTTTCCTTCTGTGAATACAAAGGGCATTGCATTTCCATTATCTACTACTTGTTTGTACCTCCCACATAATGTGAAAGTTGTCAGAATCAAAATGGAGTTGCTATGTTGAACCCTAACAAAAATCAAGCTAGGAAGTTCCGAAGGAATTCTCTTGCACAAGTGCCTGGTAAAAACTGTAATTTAAATAAAAACTATTTTAGAACTTCATCAGTCCCCAAATGTTTCAAGGCCATCCGCATCCCTGCCATAAAACAAATAAGCAGTAAACTGAGTCAGTTTCAGATTGAGATCCCATCTCCATATTAACATTTGCTATTGAAAATTAGTATTTGATGATACTAAAGGGTTCATACATAGAAGAACAAATGTTTTTAATTGACCAGTCTCATTACTATATTTAAATTATCAAATTATATATAATTATATAAAATCTCAGAAATAATACCAAGTAACAGGTTATTGTATATAAATTCTACTTTAATAAAGTACAACATTTAATATTTATATACATAATTGTCACTTAAAAGAATGTAAGTAAGCACAAGTGATCTTTTTATATACATAGAGGCATGGCATTGCATTATTTGTAGAAATAGATAATACCCATGTGGTCGTCTTTATTAATTGAACTTACTGAGCAGATGCATTAAATCTATAGTTGCTTATTATTTTTCCCCAGATAGCTGAATTTAGGGTCACTCAATCAATACATAAAATTGTGAAAAATAAAGGTTTTACACCATTGAATTTTAAAGTAAGATCCCACTTACAAGTGCCATATTGATAACCTACAATGTTTTTAGCTAAAAATTATTTCATAATGGAACACTACCCCCACTAAATTTTTCTTCAGAGCTTATGTAAAACATGACAATATAGCACAATCTAAATAGCGTGTCCTAATGCTGTCCGTTGTACAACAGTTCTGTGGGAGTGCGAAAATCCCATAGTGAGGCTGGATGGGTGGAGGGGTTAGGAAAAGTCAGTCACTGAGTACTAAATTACAGTTAGATTAGGAGTAAGTCCTGGGGTGCTAAATAGCACAACTATAATAAAACTATGTATTTCAAAGAACTAGAAAAGATAGTTTCCATCATAAAGAAGTGATTTGAGATGTTTAACCTAATTTTAACATTACTCGATGTAGACAGCCTTTCTTTTATGCATTAAGAATAATTTTAAGGAAAGACCTATGGCTCAGATGAAAGTCTTAAGATTACCTGTAGAAAAATCAGTTTCACAGCCTGTGATTAAAGATTGAACAAGATGTGTTTTAGTTGCTGCTTTGTACCACCAGGGGGCACTCTTTATCTGCTCTCTGAAACATTCTTTACATTACCTGATAGCTTCTATTTGAACATCTAAATGCTTCATATAACTGATAAACTTAGATAACAAATTTTCTGACTGAAAAAATATTTAATTACTAGGATTTTATGCACTTTTATGTAGAAGACAGGTTGTTAATGTGAAGTTCCTGATGCTGATGATGTTAACATTGTTAACTTGTCAGTATTCTTAGATCTTCTTGTAATAAGAAACTTCAACACTGAACACCTGTATTGCATTAAATACTCATATTGTATTACTCTTATACATTTGTACAAGGCTTCTAAATTTCTTGTTTCAAGGTGTTTTTATTTTTGTTTTGTTTTTTGTGGCACCAGGGATCAAATTCACAACCTCGTGCCTGCCAGACAGGCACTTAAGACACTGATCCAAACTCCCGGTGCTAGTTTTTTGAGGCGGGGTTGCACTATGTAGCTCAGGCTGGCCTTGTGCTCGCGTTGTAGCCCAAGCCGGCTTTGAACTCACAACACTCCTCCTACCTCAGCCTCCTGAGTGCTGGGATTAAAGGCGTGCGCCACCATGCCCAGCTCTTGTTTGAGATTTTATTCAATGTTATCCTCACTTAAATATCCTATAGATCTGCCAGTGTTCCCATAATTGTAGGGGAAACAATGTCTTGTTAAAGTGCCAGCACTATCACATCCAGGTGTCCTGGGTGTTTGATTTAAATTTGTGTTCCTAGAATCAAGGACAAGTTAGGTGACAGTCACAAAAAGCATTTCCAGGTATAATTTAGTGAAGAGATGTTTCTCTCACCTAGGTTTTCATGTATGTGTCACCAACTAATACATTAGTAGCTTTCACTTTTTTAGGGTTTTATAGTATTTTGATATTGGGTTCTTACAAAATTCTCCTAATGTAAATATGATAAATGTTAATATTCCTGTTACAAAGGAATGTGTGACTAGGCTCAAGGAGATTATGGTTTTTTAAATTATTTTATTTTATTTTAAAGATAATAAAGTCTGATAAAGCATAACAACAAAGTCAATCAAAATGAAGCAGTAGAACTGGTACAGAACTTTAAAGAAAGATACTAGGAAAACAATAGCTACTATAGTATATCTTGTTATTTTCAGAATAGGTGACCATTCCAACAGGTATAGCAAAATTAAAAAAAAACACAATAAAACCAATAAAAACAATACAAAATAAAGCAAAAAAATTAATCAGAATAAAGCAAAACAATGAGAACAATATTGGGCCTTGAAGACAAGACAGAAGAGAATCCCCCGTATTTGCTACATTGCCTACTGTCATCTTCCAAAGAGATGCTCAGGCTGCCAGCCCCAGGCCTGCAAAATCAACAAAATAATACTAGCATTTAGTTGCTTTATGTACCTTAGTTGCTATCAATTTAGCCAGACCTCCAAACCAGCAGGTTGCTTATGGGGTTGGGGGGTTGTCCTTGATTCTTAGCCCTCATGAGGGGCGCATGTTTCTCTTCCTGGAGTCCACACCGGTCATGCAGTCCCCCAGAAGGCAGACTAGTTGTCTTCTGGTTGGAGCCACTCTGACCCAGTGGGGCAGGTTCTCGAGAGGCCCATCTCTTTTTCTTCCTGGAGTATATGCCGGTCGCACAGTCCCCTGGAAGGCAGATCAGTTGTCCTCAAGAAGATGATGTTAACTGCTGTGCTCACACAGCCGAGCTTGGACCTAGAGAAGATGCTTCATATTGTGAATTGGGTATTCTCTTCTCTCAGAAACCAGAGCCAGACAGTAAGCATCTTTCTCTATAAGAAGATACAGGGAGCCAAAAATTGACTGAGGGAGTTGAGAGGATCAGAATCACTCGCCAGAGCTGGGGATAAAGCTCAGAGGTAGAGCATTTGCCTGGCATACATGAGGCTTAGGGGAGAAATTCTCAAACAAATCACCCCCAATGAAACTGCTTACATACGCTGGCTTTGCCACACACTACTACTAGTCATTCTGCACACACGCCAATACTCCTGCTCACCTGTGCTTCCTCTAGCAGGAAGCAAGACCATGTGTGATGACACCTGCCTGCAACTAGGTGCGCAGCCAAACTGCCAGGTGTGCCTGCATGCACAAAGGAAAGCCCCTGGGCCTGCTCCAGACCAGAGCCTTGCAACTCTACTACCCATCTGAACCACCTGGGGAACTTTCATGCCTCCCGATGCCAGATAAATTACATTAGAATGTCTTCTGATAGACAGCCAGGGCTATGAGGACCACCATTCCAGCGTGTTGTGTAGTATCTGTGAGAGTGGGTTCTTGGAGGTAGATGTTTCCTGGTTCCCTGAGTGACTCTTCTATAGAAAATTTGACACTGCTTACCTAGAGCCAACAAATGTAAATTGCTTTCAGTTGAAAGCCACTAGACTATAAATGAGAATACAGTACTAGGGTTTTCTAGTTTTAGTTGGTGCAATGGTTTGGGTGTATCCCTTGGAATTCATCCCCCAGTTTGTATGTTAATGTATTTGGAGGTGGGGCTTTCGGGAGGTAATTGGGGTTAAATGAGGTCTGGAGGGTAGCACCTCCGTGATTCCATTAGTGGCTTTATAGAAGAAAAACCCAAGATAGCAAGCTTGCTGCATCTCCCGTAATTCTTGTGCTGCCTTGAAACTCTGCAGAGTCCCCACGAGCAAGAAGACTGTCACTGAATAGACGTTCTTGACCTTTGGACCTCCAGAACCATGAACCTGAATAAACCTCTTTTAAAAAAAAATTATTCAACCTCAGGTATTTTTTTATAACAACTGAGAAAAGACTGAGACACTTGGGTTCAGTTTTCCCAATCATAATTTCCTCATCTGTCAAGGGATAGACTGACAGGGGGGACTCAGAATGTTCTTTCCTCCACAGCAGCACTGGCATCATCTCAGAACTTCTTAGAAATGCAGATTTATGGGCCTTAGCCCAGATGTGCTGAGTTGAACTCTGGACACAGGGCCCAGCAAGCTGGGAGGTTCTGAGTGATTCTAGTGCGTGCCCCAGTGTCAGACCTTTGGACTGCCTGAAATTTACATAGTCTCACCTGCTCTGCAATTCAACCATTTCTGTTTTTGGAGGAAAACCTCTACACTATTCTAGAAGATGTTTTTTAGCCAGCATACTTCTTTGAGGATCACTTTTGAAAGATTTTTTTTTTTTTTTGAATTGGTAATCAAACTCAGGACCTTGCGCTTGCCAGGCAGGTGCTGTGCCTCTGAGCTATAACTCTGGCTTGAGAGACTCAAAATGATATAAAAGGGAACATTGAATATTGGTGTTGGAAAGACCTAATACAGTTCTAGTGTTGATAATAATATCATGACTTCAAACCAACGCAGCATTAGTGGAGGACAAAGAAGAATGTAACTGCTCTGGCTAAAAAGACAGCTAAAGGGGGCTGGCAGCTGGGGAGACTTTGCCTCATTATCCAAATCCTCAACCAGAAATAAAGCCCTGACCCCAGTTGAACACCAGGAGATGCATGTACTGTTGTGACACCACAACAACCCTTATACAAATCACACACATGGAACTAGAAACACAAAAGCTTCAAGAGCCCATACTTGATCTAATCTCATTTCACTGCAGAAACCAAGGCTCAAATTAGGAGATGTGATTTGCTGCATTAATTAGCAGCCAAATACAAGTCTCTCAGGTGTTTGAAAACTTCTTTTCCCACATTGTTTGGGGTCTAGATAAACTTCTGTCCATATTGTCAGAACATACCCACCAGTTATTCTATGCAGATTCATCCCACCTGCTTTTAAATTATATGTAGTTGCCACAGAGATAAGCAAGGGAATTAATCTGCTAAATGCTAGTCACAGCTTACCATGTTCTTCCCTCTCTCTGCTTTGTGGAGATCATCATTTAGCCTACCACTGGTGTTTTCCATCTACTGCCCACCTGGAGTGTCTATAGCCTCCTTTTTTCTGCAAGGCGGGGAAGACGAGCTCTTCTCTGCCCTCCACGTATCCAGAGGAGTTGTCAGAAGTGCTGGGCTATCCGTGCCTTCACCCACTTGAGCTGCAAGCAGAGGGAGCCCTGGAAATAGTTCCCTAACCCTAACCCACCGGTCTTCAGGTCCTGCCATAACTTGGGCTCTTTGTAGGACTTGGTTGCCAAGATTCCAGAAGCTTAAGGATTTGCCTTGACAACCCAAAGAAAAAGGGGAAGAGGATGAAGCCTAACCTTACCCTGCTCCTATTGTGTCAGGAATGGTTCCCCTTGCCTGTGGTCACATGGTGAGAACAGTGTTCAAAGCCCCATCTGTCTGACCTCAAAGCCATGTCCAAGGAAGACTCTGCCTCCTTGTTTAGGTGTGTGCTGGACAGCTGTGAGGCTGAAATGAGCTACATAGACAAGAAATCTATTAGACAAATTGTAACCAGAACCCCACATTTTCATGTGAACTGGTAGGCCATTTTAAAGGCTAACACAGAATCAGACTTTTTTTTTTTTTAGAAATACCTCCTGTATACATACATACACATCTCAGCATGGAAACTCAGTGACCTAAGGAAAGAATCTGAGAACTAGATGTGCTGATGGCTTCATAGTTAGCACCTAAGAGAACTGAGGCAAAGAAAAGCCATTGAGCAGACCCTGTAGCATGAAAGCTACGATGTAATTCAGCTCTTTTACCAGCTTGCATGTCTTGGTAGAATCAATCCATTTGCTTTTCAGTTTGGCTCCATTTTGATTCTGTGCAGAGTGTAGCTGGCCTGTTGAAAGGTCAGGCCTTAGGTTTGTCCTACGTCTGTGCTCCTTCTAAGATGCCACCTCAGCCAGTCTGTGCATAAATTGTCTAAGTCTGTGTAGCTACCAATGGATATGAGCAGCGTTGCAGGTTTTTATCATCGGTCGATAAATATAAAGAGTAATCCTGTGAGACTCAAGGGCTGTTCTGAAGTTGTGACACTTTCATTTACTCAGGTGCGAGACGGTTGGTTGAGCTTCGTTCAAACTACATTAGGTTTTCTTGGCCTGCCATTTACAGAGTCAGCATGTAAAATCCTGAGTCACAGTGTCTCACTCTCTGAGGAGCTGGTCCTAGGTGCTGGCCCTAGATGCTGGCCCAGCAGTGTTAAATTCTGCAGCACTATTAGACTTGACAAGCAGGTAGGTGTAGCAAATTAGAAACACATAGGAGAATGATAAGGTGAATTCTTTCATGACTGAATGAATTAGGAAGCTAGAAGACCTTGGAAGTCAGGGGAACGTATTTGCCCCCAGTATCATAACAAAGTAATAATTGCAGTATTCACTATCCAGGGTCCAGTGGTGCCGCCACTAGGGGCAACTGTAGAACCGATCCAAAGTGGAGAGAATAAGGTCTAACTCAGAGCCAGCAGGAGAGTAAGAACTAATAGGGAATGAACAGGATTTTCAGAGTTGTAAGGCAGAACTAGGAGTGTTCAGACCAACCAGGTGTTAGAGTTCTGGTTACGTCACCTGCTTGCAATACGACCTTGGGCCAGGCACTTATCCTCTCTACACTTCCCTCTAAAAAGGGGACACTAATGCCTGTCCTGCCATTTTTATGATACTATTGGGTGTTCACATAGAGGTTAAGTGAAAGAGGTTTGTTAAATTCAACAATGAGCTGAAGTGACTTTGAGAAACTAATAAACGAGTGTCCCTGCCAGGGTTATATAGTCATCCCATGTTATCTGAGAAAGATTAATTCCAGATCCCCAACAGATGTCCAAGACTCTTCAATACAATGGTGTAGCATTTGTGTATAACCTTGGTATACACTCTGACATGTTTTAAATCATCTCTCGATTAATACAAAATACAATGTAAATGCTGTATAGTTTTTTGCTGCCTATGACAATAAAGTTTGTACACATTTAATAGAGAAACATCTTTTTTTCCTAAATATTTTCAGTTAGGGGTTGCTTGAACTTGTGGATGCAGAATCTGGATCTGGAAGGCCGACTGTAATATCACCATAAATCTGTGGCAGCAAAGTGCCTCCTTGGAGGGCGTGACAGTTCAGCCACAAGATATGGGTGCTTACGAGGCCCCCACGGGGCTGCGTTTTGGACTGCACTGGCTGGCTGATGTGCACCAAGCTCAGAGACGGAGAGGTCACCGCCCTGGCCGGGGTATGGAGGACAAGCAGCTGGGTGAGGGAAGCGCACGGGCCTCTGTGCTGAGAATGTCGGCAGTAAAGAGGCCCCGCCAGAGTTTTCACCTCTGCAGATTTTCCGATTACTCTGGTAGCAGCATGAATGTTGGCTGGAAAATGTGAGGCTGGGGAAGAATCGAGTTGGGGCTCTACTGCACGAACCTGAGGACAGCTTTGAAGGCCAGCAGTGCTTACACAGTGATATTTAAAAACAATAAACTCATTGCAGCACTTGTCTTGAAAAATAACTTTTACAAAACTGAAAAAAAAAAAAAAGGAATGGCATAGTTTTACACTTCTGCAAATTCTGGAAAGCCTCGCTTTATAGAAGACCAGACCTGGAGTCTCACAGCTGCTTTGCATTTAATGTGCTGCAATATATTGTTTTGGTTTAAGTATGTAAAGAGAAGCTGGTTTATATCCAGTTACCTATTTGACATCTCTCCACTATTCCAAAGGCTCCTCAAACTCAATGTGATGAAGACTCAGGCTTTTCACTCATACTTGGTCTTCTGCTGTCATGAGCCAAAGAATAACCAGCAGTAATTCAAACCAGAAACTTTGATTTGCCCCTCTCCCTTACCACCACCTCCTTCCATAAACCTATAGCCAGGGCCTGTCACCATTAAGTAACAGACACCTGATGGCAGGTGTCACCATATCTGTCTAAACCCTCAAGTGGACATAAATGGGAAACCTCAGGTCCTACAGCTCAGGCTTAGATGAGTTGTTAGAAATGGGCTAAGCGAGTTCAGGGCTCAGAACCCTCAGACCTGGGTGATGTGGTTTATTTGCCATGATAACTTATGTTGGCCTAAGCTGTCTCTTTTGTTTGTGTCTAGCTTCCAAGCTGACTGGGTGAGTTAGATGCCAAGGTTTTGGTACGAAAGGGCAAGAGGTGGTCTGTCAGGTTGCCATTCTGATATCTTGGATAGAAAAATAGAAGAAAACAGTTTCTCCAAGCAGAGAAGCTATTTCCTCTTACCCACACTAGAACAGATCCAGGGTGGTGGTGGGATTTCCTGACTCCTTCATGTGACTACTTGTCTTGCTTAACCTTATGAAACTAGAAGATAATTTTTAGATAAAATTAAATAAAAAGGCTGAAATCTGTGTCCCCATAGTGAAGGCTTCTCAGTGGCTGCACTCGTCAACACTGGCGATGCTGCCTGTGGCCTTCTCCTCTCATGGCCAAAGGCAGTCACGGTGGCAGACCGGGTGTCTGAAATTCAGTGATCTCAGCCAGAAGCACTGCCAGTTGGCTCAGATTGTCTACACCAGAGCAATTCCTAGCATCTCCAGAGGTAACTGAACCAACCCCAGCTTCAGAGCACGGCATCAGATAAAACCGGTCACAAGAGAACTGAAAACACATTTTCTGAGTAAGAAATCTATTTGATCAAATGGCAACACATGAAGATATTTTAAACTATAAGGCTTTATTCGGGCATAATGGATCTTTACTATAAAGTAAATGTTACCAATATAAATGATACCTGAAGTTTCCTGTAATGTATCTGTATGAAACACTCATAAAATCCTCATGTACTTTAAAACTAGGTTGATAGAACAGAAAACCTATAAATGGTACTTACAAGCAAGTTACTTAAACATATGACATTTACACTGTCACACACATACAGGTATTTGTGAGTTCTGTGATAAAATTCAGCTACCAGCAGTAAGAGCATCATCCCAAGAGGAGGAAGACCGAAGACCAAAGCAGTGAGTAGTATGCTTAGCCTTGCGTTCCTAAACCCAAGGTCCTATGAATCCTTGGAGTTCTGAATTAAGTAGGTGGTACTTAATTACGCCATTTGCTAATAATTAGAAAAGGAGTTTGGGAAGCCAGTTAGAAAGAGGAAGGGAGAAAAAGCTAAGGCATGACAAGCTCAGAGTTTTCTGTGAAGCAGCTTTAGAAATGACCAAGGAAATGGATTTGTTTTTTTAGGTGAATCTTCGGAGCTAACCCCTGGGTCTGCAGGGCACTGACCTCTGAAGGTAGGGACGGACTCACATGCCACACATTTGCCTGGGAGCCACCACACCCGAGCATGAAATCTTTACTGGGGGTCACAACATTATTGGGGTGCACTGGCAACAGGGCAGTATGTAGCTTATACCAGTGTCTCCCAAATATTTTCTGAGTACCCAAGTGACTGTCTTTGGGGCCACAGTAGGACCTAGAAAGCAGAAACTGGCAGCTCCAAGTCGTAAGAAAGAAAAGCTTCAGACACGCAGGAGAACAGGATACTCTGGTGATGTTTCAAGAGCACACACTGAGGAGCAAAACACAGGTGACCAACGGTTAATGTGACAGAGAGAAGATTCCAGAAAGCCAAGGATGGTCACTGAAAAATAATCACATAGCACCCATTACTACTATGTCGATAGATAAATATCACTGAGGATTTACATGGTATCTATGCTTTTTATAAATAGAAAAATTTATGAGGGCTTTCAAAACATTTTAAACAATCTAATATAAATACTGCTCTGTAAACTCATACGACCAACTTGATGTTACATAGATTTGGGGTTACATATAGCATAGGTTTTGCAGACCTTCTTCTGTACATTGATCACATAGCTAAGTGAATGCCAAAAAACACAGGAAGCATCTTACTGGAGACTTTGGCAGGAGGCATGTTTTTAGTCTATGTATCCAAGAGTTCTACAAAGATACACCTCTATAAATGAGTTTAAAGTCACCCATGGAGATCTTACACTTAAAACACTTTTCCTTTTTCTTATTGCTACCTCACAATCAAGTATATGTGGGAGGGCTACTCAGTGGGTTATGGTTTCTCTTCTCTGAGTTGCATTGTCTTCCTTGGAGGTGTGTATTTAAAAATAGTTTCATGTTTCCCATTCAGGCTAAGTGGCTCTTTTAAGATTCCTAACCTTGAGATTATAATCTTCATTATCCATGACACTGATACACACACATTTCAATTAAACAGTAAATGACTTTAGGTAACCTATTTTTCACAAAGTGCTTTTAAAGCAGGTTTGTTCCAAGCATGCAAGAAACTAACCTCCAAACACAACCAGGTTGATCATTTGCAGACGACCTTCTCTGCTGTGTAGTGTTGACAAAGTGAGATGAGCCAGGAAATAGCACAGGGTAAGAAAATGCCAAGATTCCATGGACTCAAGGAACATTAAAATGTGGCTACAGCAGAATCTAAAATTACTTTCTCCTCAGGGAAGATGTCCTGTCTAATTACTCTATATACCTTCTGCATGTGTGAACTAAATGGGCTGCCTGACTTTAACGCTTCAAGAAAAGCAAACCGACACTGTCACATTGTACTTACAGTACAGAAGACTAACAGTCAATTGATGGGCCTCACCCAATGGAGTGGCCTAGCCACAGGCCACTGCCACGCTGATGAGATGGATTGATGATTTAAGCAAAACTGTTCTCATTTCTCCCCAGGCAGATACCACTGTTTCCTAAAACATCAGTCTATGATAGTAGAAAGGAGAATTCTGGAATCAAGGTCCTCCCTGCCATAGTTAGACTGGGCATCCACGGCAAGACCTGAGGTTCACGTCCACAGCTCTGGTGCACATCTGCGCCTTGGAAGGAAAAATCTGAGACCACAGAAACAGACCGGTGAACGAAGCTGATCTCTGGGCGCCTCGTCCCATGGCACTTACAGCAAGAGAAAGCATCCGCAACATGGAAGTGTGTGGGGCGAGGTGGCCCCAAATGACAAGGGAGCTGAGTTTAGCTGAAAGGTGACACTGAGCTCAGAAGTGCTTCCACTTGTTATCGGTTCAGCTTCGGGTTTCAGACCAGTTGATAAATGACATAATGAAAGGGTAATGTGAGTAAACTCAGATGAGTTTGGTTATTATCAAGCTATCTACACAGTGCCCAGTGAAGTAAAATGATCCAGTGGAGAAATACGTCTGGCCTGGAAGTAAAAGAAAACCAGTCAAATCACATCTTTCTCTAAAACTTCCCATGAAGTCAATTGAACAAAGTGTAAGATTTCCTGCTTTTTAAATGTCACCTCAGCCTCTATTTGAAGTTACATTGTTTATTAAGAGGACCACACAAACACCAATTCTAAATTGCTACGGTAGAGGAAAATGAGCTACAACTCGGAAAAATAAATAAAAAGCCATTCATTCGCATTGACAGAACTCTAAGTTTTCCAAGTTAAAACAATAATATACTATATCTAGAAAATACTGTAAAAATATGTCTTAAAAAAGAAAGATTTAGTCAGAAGGCTCAGTAAAACTTAAAAAGCTTGCCAATAAAAAGGACAGATAAAATAACCTTTTCATCTTTGACCCTTGCTCACTTTCCTACCCTCAGACTCTGCCAGTCTGGATGCACTAAAGCACAATAGTCTAAAAGCCATGAAAAAGTGCTGGTATAGTTAGAATTTCTTCAGGACAACTTCCATCTTGGTGACTTGAATTCTGGTCAAGGCAACTGATGAACTTTAAATGTATTTGGGGACGCAGGTTCAAAGACCTCATCGTCATCTTCCACCCCTTCCTGTATAGGCTTCATCTTGGCAGAGGCTCGCTGGTGAGGGGAGGACATATCTACGAGAAAGCACAGAGAGGAAAACCGCTGAATGCATAACCAGCCCAGACACTGGCATGATGCAGGAACGACAAACCCCACCTGGAAAACAAAACTCTGAGCACCCACTGCTAGTACCAGGGACTCAGTGTCTCTAATGCTGTATTTTCAACCCAGCATTTCAATGAAAGGACAAAATCAAGATTGAGATTCTTGATGGTGAGAATCTGAGAATCAGATTTCACTGCACGGGCTTGGATGATAAGAGATTCTTCAGTACACTGCAGTTCTCAGTGGGTTGCCTCAAGGCCCATTTAGGGCTCAGAATTAATTTTCCTATGTCAATGTCATACATGTTGATTTCAGTCCTGCGTGGCTCTTGAAAGCTACCTTTGTTAACTGCTCATATCGGGCCGCAGCTGTAATGGGGGAGCCAGTGAGCAATTCTCAGACTCACCCAATGGGCCAGAGAAAGGCAACACCCCTGTTTTGCAGATGAGTCAACTGCAGCTCAGGGAGGCTGGATACTCTGGTCAAGGTCACTCATCCAGCCTTGAAACACAGAAGTGTCGAATGTGCTGTAAGTTCTTGCTTTGCTTTTCTACCCCACAGTTAGCAGCAGCAGCGTCAGAGTATTCAGTCACTCCCGTGGCAGCTAACGCACGCTCACCTTGGTCCTGGGCATTTTCATTTAATCCTTACAACTGCCTTGTGGGTAGGTGTTCATTTCCCCATTAGGGCTGAGGGATATGACGTTATCTCCCCTGGGTGCTTGGTCCCCCAGGCCGCAGGGACTGTGCTCTGACCCCAGAGCCTCCCCTGTGCAGCCTTGACCTGTGTCCTCACCCAGAGCTTCCTCCTCTGTAAGGCATCAGTGAAGGGACTGCATTCAGGTAGACATTTTTAATCTTAATTTAAAAATTATCAAGCTAAGATACATAGACATCAGGTAGCCAAAAAAGAAATCTTATAATAAAAACCTAACCCCTTGAAACTTAATTCTAGTCAGACTCCCCCACAAAATTACTTCGGAACAATTTTTGTTCAGAATGCTGAGTAATGTGTTGTTTATTGATTAACCTTTATCTTCTAACTTCCCTTCCCCTTTCTCCTCTATATGGTAATGCCACTAGTTCTTATTCTTTTATTATGTACCTTTGTAACATTCAGTAGTATACCTAAAGCTCATTTTCCTTTTTTCTCTGTATGATTTTTAAAGAGGAAGCCGTGAGGATCCCTGATCACCCACTCGAGTGGTCAGGAAGTGATCCTTAAATGACCCCTGCGGGCCAGAGAAAACCCGTTCCCGGGAGCCACGAAGCTCCGGCCACCTCCTCATTAGCCTCGGTTTTGTCCATTTTGCCTGTGCTCCTCAGTGCTGGTGCTGTGCCGATTTAAGGGAAAATGAGATGCAAAGGCCACGGCTATCCTGAGGCTGTGTTCAGAAAGCTTCACTTAAAACTCAGTTCTCTCCATTAAAAACAAAATCTGACAGGGCTGGGGAAGTTCGGTGGTAGAGGGCTTACCTAGCATGAGGAGGCCCTTGGTTTGATTCTCAGCAGCGTGAAAAAGAGGAAATAGAAAAAAATAATGGTATACATAGGCAAAGGCAGGAAAAGGAATAATTTTTTTCTAGCAGAGAAACTATTAAATCCTTGTCTATCCCCATTTATCAAATATTGTATAATCTAATCAAAATTCAAAACCCTTGTAAGTTTTTTAATTACTTGCTAAAGCAGTTGGCCAGATGGTTAAACATAATAAAAATAATACCACTTTGAAAAGAATGAAGAAAATGGCATCAAAGTTAATAGAGGAGTGGGAAAAAAAATCTTCAAACATTATATTGGTTAGATTACAAAAGCGTTGCTCCTTTGTTAAAAAGTGTTTCATAAGCCGAGAAAAGTCACTTGGCAAACTTCACACCATGCTACTCATTTGCAGCTCAGACTTGAGCTAGCTTATTCATTCTCAGGAACAGGCATGACCTGTACTCTGGTTTTCAGAACAACAAATAACGTCTGTTTACTTCTACTTCTAGGACAGACCCTCAGGCCTTCATGTAACCAGAAGCACACTGAAATCTCAATGAGCTTAAGAGGGATCGAGTTCTGACAAGGGGAATTCTTTTACCGAATCTTTCCCTCTTCTGGATGCCACAGTTTGGATGAGGATCATGTCCAGTCTCCCTGGTTCACGTAACTCAGGCCTTGAGGTAGACAGGCAAGGACCCTCGGGCAGGTGTGAAGCCCCGCAGACAGTGCCTGTCCTCTGCTAGGAGAGGCACTGGCCACTCCCTGGACAGGTGTGCTGAGGACAGACTCTGCTGGCCACAGTCAAATCCCCTGTGGTGTCCTCAGTGCTGTCACCATCCTGTGATCTGTCATGAGCAGAGGTGTCCACTGTTTGGTTCAGGGCCCTTTCTACTAAGACTCAGCCCTCAACATTTGCTTACAACCTGGGTTTTTGAGTTTGACATTTTGTCTCTATTATTGATACTAGCCTCAGACTATCACTCCTGGTTTGATAAGTGGGTTTTAGTTCACACCAATCAGTCCCACTTCTTCAGTCAAAATAAAGTGGGTGTGTTGCTATTGTGTGTATTATAGATAGGGCGAATGCCATGATTTCGTTTGATAGCCTGACATATACCATCTTGTTAGTCCTAGGGGTTTTAGCTGATCATTAATTCGACTCAGTCATAATAACCTGAGGAAACCACGGCTATTGCCAAGACAATTCTGGTGCCCTCAGGATGTCTGAGATTCAGAATCACAGGCCCCAATCCAGATTATCCAGCCTCCCTGAGCTGCAGTTACTCACCTACAAAACAGGGGTGTTGCCTATCTCTGGTCCCTTGGGTGAGCCTGAGAATTGCTCATGGGCTCCCCGCTTACAGCTGCTGCCCGATCACATCTTCTTCCCATGTCTCTGTAGAGTTCATGCAAAGCTGGTTGTTTGGAAGTCTACAGCCATTCACAGGAATGAAATGCAACCTGAGTTGAATGGATTATTTTCTGAAATGAGCCTTGAAACTACGAATGCTATTTTGGTTTTTTGTATCACTCCGGGTAAATAAATACATGAGATCTGAGAGAAATTTGTCATACCAGGCATATTGCTAGTCTTTGTAAATGAGAATACTAACCAGGCGCAAGCTAACTGAAGCATATTTGTACAACTAGGTTATGTGGAATTAGTAGATTGTCAGGAATACCATATGAACACCAATGACAAAAAATATTTTAAAAGATTTGTTTCTTGGCCAGAAGTAGTGGGGAACACTTATAATCTTAGCACTCCAGAGGCTGAGGCAGGAGGACCACCCCAAGTTCAAGGCCAGCCTAGACTACACAGTGAGTTCAAGACCAGCTTGAACTACGTGATGAGAAACTGTCTCAAAAAAATACTTATTTCTCACAAGAAATAGATCTCTAAGTATTTGACAGCATCTTCGATAACATCATGTTAATTATTTCGTAAAAAAAAATGGTTTAAATTAACATTCTTTCAAAGATGAGTTCCCACTGATACTACCTGTATTGTCTCATCATTCAAAAAAACAAAATAGAACAAAACAAAACAGAACAAGTCCAGACAACAGGTTATTTAACCTCAATTAACCTTCAAGGAAATGTAACATGCCCTCCTGTTACCATGGCAATGCCTGTGCTTTGGCACTGCTTATTAATGATGAACTTGGCAAGAACGATGCCCAATCCATCTGTGAGGGCAGAAGAAGACATTAAACCTTGTAAGGAGAGCAGATGATAAGGTTCCCTGATGAGCAAGCACCTTGGTCCAGTAGCAGGGTGAAAGCTAAGAAATGTGTGATAGCACTAGAGCCTTCTCACTCACCTGGGCCATCTTGCCCTGGCCTCTCCCCCATCTCACAATCTATACATGCAAGCGAACCCCAGTAACCAGAGCAATGGGGAGTGAGAAAAGGTAAGTTCATTGGATTATGAGCTACTGAATAACAGGATCGAATCTTCCTCAGGCTATCTCATTACTCCACTTTCTACCCTTCAGATGACAGTTTGAAGTAGAACACAATCTTTGAAGACAGGAGAGATCTTGCTGTGGCTTTAGCAGCGTAAGAGGTGTAAACGCAAAGCACAACATAAGAAATGGAGTGGCAGTCATTTCACGGAAGCAGTTCACTTAAAGTTTCCCTTTACCTGTTTATGGATTGCATTTTGTTTAATAGTACATATGCTGTGTATT
>RJWM01006354.1:0-84860 GCA_004363535.1 Dasyprocta punctata
ACTTCACATTTAGTCACAGCCTGTAATATTTTGGAACTTTGTCTAAAATTATATCTTGTTCCTTCACATTTCCATTTGGAGTCTAGCCCACATTCTCCTGGGGGGATATACTTTGAAGTAATTTGATGTGACAGTTTCTTTTGTGGAGATTTTTTTCTTTCAGTGATCTTTTTTCCCAAATAATAGATTGTATGTTCATGATAAAAGTTTGATGTTAAAGGTGTGTGTGTGTGTGTGTGTGTGTGTGTGTGTGTGCAGAAAGAGCCTGCAAGTTTGTCTTGCTGTATCCCTCAGAGGTATCCATCGCAATGCCCATCAGGAGGTCTTCTTGGTCTAACTGTACCTCCAGACACATGGCTCCCGTAGGCCATATTCATCGTTGGGGCCCCTGGGAAGGATGCCCGACAGGAACCACTGCTTGCTGACAGGACAGAGGCTTGGCGAGGGTCCCCCAATCTTCTGCAGCAGTCTGGACAGCTGTCCTGGAGTGGGCCCTTTGTCCCACCTCTGCCGGGTCATAGTTCGGGTGCATGGAGATGAGACCCACAGGGGAAGGTTCAAGAACCCCAGACTGCAGGGAGGCCGATCTCTCCTACCAACTCCGTAGGTGGAACTTCCAGAGTCCCAGCCTGAGGGAGGCGCACAGAGCTGTCACCTCCTCCGGAGAACGCTGACGTGAGACTTCTCACCTGATAGCTGTCCTGAAGCACTGTGTGTGTTGGGGGAGGGGGTAGCCTTTTACTTTACCATGACCAGTGCTGGCTTGGTTGGCATAACCCCTGGGCAGGGTCCAGAATCCTGCTGATGGACATTTGGGAACTCTCCAGATTTTCCGGGCTGCTTTTCTGAACATTTTTGAATATCTAAGTGTCCCCTGATCCCCATGTGAAACTTTCTCTGTGAGGAAATTTGGCCGTTGCTCAAATATCTTTAGAAACATTTTAGCCTTTTAAAGGCTCTCAGTCTGGTTTAACTTGAATTCCTAATCCAAATTTGATATGAGCGGGGATAGGGGTAGTGAGAGGATTGATATAATTAGGAAAACCAAGATGAGGGAAGAATAAACAGAAGGTGGGCAGGCGGAGCGCTGGGAGAAGATTGCGAGAACGCCTTATCCATCCTGCTCATGTCTGCGCGGCTGTTTGCTCACCGACCGTCCCCGGGCTGATGATTTACTGCAGGGCTCCTGAAGGAGGAGGACTGCTGGTCAGCTGAAGACCCTGCAGGGTGCTTTGCCGGTGCGCGGCCGGTGAGCCAATTAAAAGAGCGGACGGCTATTGATCACTAGATGGATATCTCTGAAGAAATAGGAGCTCAGGGTTATTTACAAGCAAAATGAACTAATGAGTTGAGAAGACAAGAAGCCACTGGGTTCGAAAAACTACATGGAACGGCAGGGTGAGAGCAGAAAGCTTTAGTTGTATGGTGACAGTATGAATTTTTGGAAGGAAAAAGGAAAACTTGGCCCAGCACTGCTGAAGGACCGACTCGCTGCCCGGGCTCTCAGGCCACACGCGAGTCCAGTGCCCTCCGCTGTTCGGGGACATCACGGAGCAGGCGACCTTCTTCCCCCTGGACTGCTGCTGTTATCCGGGTTTTCAAATGGTTTATTTTTATTTATTTGTTGCCTTTAATCTTAGCAGTTTCTTCTGAATTCCAGACAGGTTTCCCCTTTGGTTTTGAATTGACAGATATCACACAAGATAATAGCTCCTTCTGGTCCTTATTGTCCCCTCCCTTGGTTGACCTTGTCTGGAATCCTAATCACATTAAGCCCTGCGTTTGCGGATTCCGCATCTGTAAAGTGATAGCGCCACAGCTAGTTTGTAAAAGATTGTGAGAGCCTCAGACAAAATATGTTACTGAAAGCAGCTCTGAGGGGTCGTGCAGCATCTGCCAGAGAGCATGTCTTTGAAATTTTATCTTGCAAATCATTTCTGTATGAAAAACATGCACTTCTTTACTCTATTAAAATCTGTGTAAGCTTGTTAAATATCAGTCCATTTATTTTCTCATGAACAAAGCCCTGTTAAGTGTTTTGTTTCTCTGGAGGAAGCAGATTGACTATTGATGTCTGAAAGCCATGGAGTTTGCTCGCGGATCCAGATCCCCACTTGACAGTCCTTCTGCACAGAAGCTCAGCTCACCAAGAAGCTGAAGAGCAAAGCTTTTAACACCATATCCCTTAGCTCTTCTTCAGAGCGTACAGTGAAGACCTAGCGTCCCCACCCTCTTCACTGGTAACTGTTTATAGAGGGCCCTGAATATGTTTAATAAAGTAGTGTGATAGGAGGCCAGAAAGTCAGAGGTACGTGAGGAGCTGCTGCTTCTTAGAGATCAGAGATACCCGGGATTGTCTGTTTTCATAAAGGGCTTTCTTTGAGTAGATGTAACAGGAAGTTCTCCCTTCCAAGTGCTAGAGTCTCACAGGGACTGCCAGAAATTGAATGTTTGTGTTCCTCCAAAATTTGCAAGTGAAATTCAATCCCCAGTTGTTGGTATCAAGTTGCAGCCTTTAGGAGGTTGCCCATCCAGCCCCATTCTGCCACCACCACGTGGGGACACGGAAAGCACCGTCTGTAAGGAGTGGCCCTCACCAGACACAGAACCTGCTTTGCTTTGGTCTCAGCCTTTGGACCTCTCGGCCTCTAAAACCGTGAGCAAATTTCTGTTGTTCGTAAAACAACAGACTAAGGTATTTTGTTTTAGCAGCAGAAACAGACTATGACAGGCAGTGTACCTCTCTGGAGAATCATTTCATAATCAACCTGATGAAACATCGGAATTGAACATTGAGGACCTTTTTTATAGTGCTCTTGACGGGAAGGGCACTGAAGCAAGGTGTGTTGTTCTGCCTGCAGATGAAAGGATGAGCAGTGAGGTTCAGATGTGCGATGAAAGCTAGTGCCATGGAGCCCCGAATGCCTGTCCCTCACAAGAAGGTGAGTTCCAGGGAAGGGAGTGTGCTGCCGGCTGCACCATAGCTAAGTCATCAGAATTCACAAAAGAAATCCGTGAGTCACGAGAGTCCTCGGGTGTCAAACAAGATCAGCCTCAAGCAGGTGCCCTAGAGGGCTCCCTTCTCCCTGCAAAGCTGAGTGCTAAAACTATTTTGAGGGCCTTTGAGGAAAAATGAAAGATCACTGTGTAAGAGCAAATGTTCTTTCTCACCGTGGCATCTCTGGGTGTCCAGTGAACAGCAGTGGGAGGGAAGAAAATAGGCAGTTATTTTATTTGTGACTTTTGATTTGTACTGATAGAACCATTTCTCACCTGCTTTATTTTCCAACTAATTTACCCAAAACAACACCAAAGAAAGACAGGAAACTAGCTGTTGGGCTCGTATCTGTCAACAGCTATTCACCACTCACCATTGAAATGCGTTCTGAGTAGTTTTTAAACCCTCTTCATATTTAATATAAAAATTGCAAGTCCACTCACCACCGAAATGATAGCTGTGGCCCCAGAGAGCATCCAGTGAGCCTTAGATAAATTCATTTGCACCAAGCCCTCAGACTCCTTGAATTTCTAAACAGCAAGCAGCTATGTAGGCCAACAGAGGAGGCTGCCAGTTTTCTGACCTGGTATGTTACCAGAGGCCCAGGTGTCTTTCTGTGTGGTTTGTTTCACACCATTCTCTCCAGTTGGTGGATAGATAAACAGTATTTAAATCGCCACTTTCTCTTTTTAAATTTTATTTTAAAGAGAAAAAAACAGAAAAATCAAGAAGCAAACAATTAAAAAACAGCAACAGAAGCAAAATGACACCAATAACAACAAAAACACAATGGCAATATAGGATTTCAAAGCAAGTTGATAGAAATTTAACAATGGTTGTTATATTGCATATTGTTATCCTCAAAGTAATTGCTCAGGCTACCAGATACAGGCATGCAAGATTGATCAAATGGTAAAATTTCCCTTTGAGCAGTTTCTTTCTGTCTTGGTTACTTTTCTCTGGTTGCTGAGACAAAATACCTGACACCCCAAGTTAGGAAACGAAAGGTTTATGTAGCTTACACTGTTCGGCAGTTTCAGTCCATAATCAGCTGGCTGCAAGGCAGGGTGGCATGGCACTGGGACAGCACTCCAAGGCAGCAGCCAGAGCAAAAGGAAGAAAACACGCCTCTTCTCCTCCCTTATATTGTACATAGGCCACCCCCACCCCTTCAAGGCCGGTGTAGCACTCACAAAATCTCTGTGCCTCTTGCACAGGATGAAGATGTTTACAAAGTAAGGATCCTGGCTCCCTGCTGAGTCTCTCAGAAACTTCTAAACTTCTCAAGTTGACACAGTGTATCAACCATACCACTTTCCCTTTTACTATATCTATTGCAACTTTGGGATCTTATTTACTCTTTCAGTTATTTGCACTAGGACCACTTTCACCAGTCGGGGGAGGAGCAAAGAGCATCTGACTTACTTGGGAAGTATTTCCAAACTGTCTGAACACAGGCCCTAAACTAGGAAATTCTGATCCAGTAAACCTGATGTGGGGTCTAGCAGTAGGTAGTTGGGGAAAAGCATCCCCCAAATGATGCTCTTTGGACCACTGATGAAGATACTGTCTGCCCTTTCTTTCACATCCATCTGTTAGTTGATTTTTCTTTATTATAAATTACTAAATCTAAAACACGATATCCAGTTACAAATAATCTTGGATCTTGTAAACTTTAATGGCAGACTAGTTCAGACCTAAAAAATGAAGAAAAAAATCAGGTCTCTGATCAGCAGAGATGTGGACTTGCTTCAGACCCTCCTCTTCAAAGAGCAGGAAGCGAGCCTGGGACTTGCAGTGCTCGGGACTTTGGCACAGGGTGAAATGCCCACACTCCAGGGCCCATAACTGAGTAGTCCAGCTTTGCCTGTTTTGCTTAAGACAGGGTCCCGCTGTATAGTCCTGGCCAGCCTTGGACTTGCCGCAAGCCTCAAACTCACAGTCCTCTGCGACAACCTCATGGGTGCTGAGATTATAGGCATGTAGCACCACACCCACCTCAGCTTGTCCTTTTAGAAATGAGAGAATTTTATTCAGTGTCACACTAGGGTCCATGTCTCCTGATTCCTGGTCTCCTGTTCTTTGTCCAAGCCTCCCTCTCCATGACTGTGCTCACTCTGGAAGAGAAAGTTTTCAGAATGCGCTAGATGAGGCTGAAGATGAGAAGAATCTATTCCCTATAAAAATCTGTTAGCTAGCAAGTCCTTGTGGATGCTAACGAGACAACCAGAAATTGTGTTCTGTCTACTGAATGTCATTACAATGGCAAGTTCCTGGCATATCTCAGTCCCTGAAAGGGAAAATTAGCATCATGGTAAGAGATAGAAAACATAAGCAGTTGAATTAATTCTACTGCGTATTCATAAAAATGCAATATTTAATATTCAGAGATGTGGATGTATTTCTTTCAAAAATTGTTGCTGCATACATGAATATTCTTAGATCTGTTTGCACTGGCTCATGGCTCAGTGAAATTGACACTGCCTTTGGGAAGAAAGAGATTTTGTGTGAAAAACCTGCAGTCTGTGCCACGTATAACTGGAAGTTGATGCAGCCCTAACTGCATTTCAGAGTATGATTTTATACCTCCAATGACTCCAAGTCGAGCACTTCAGCGACAAGCAGACAGCAGCATCTGTTAGTGATGCGCCCCAGTCATATTTGTTGCTGCTGCGCATGGACCATCAGCAAAGAAGTGTGCCTTGCTCCTTCATTCAGCAGATGTCATGAGAGTCCCCGCCTTGCCCGGATCTCAGCTAGGCACAGAGCAAGTGCTCACAAGTTTGGTATGGCGTGAATTTAAGTTACCCTATCAAGGGTCTGAAGATAGCTCCTTGTGCTTTAACCCATCCAGGTTGTCGTGAAGACTCACTGCTTTCTGCCTCTAACAAATCAAACTTGTAAGAGAAGTGCTTATTTGTTTGTGAGTGTATTTCTTCATGACAGCTGTTCTTATAAGGCTGCTGTTAATTTTGAGTAGTCGTGAAAGCTTCCATCTAGTCAGCTGTGAGAATTATGGTAGGCTTTTGATGAGTTTTCATTATTTGCATTTCTCAAAAGCTGGAGCAGCTGAAATTTACAGCTACAAACCTGCAGGGTGCAGATGTTTCAGAAAAGTGTATGTAGGTTCATTTACTTACAAAAGACAGGATATAGGCGATTTGACCCATTAGGGTGCCACATTAATTTTTTTCTCTCTAATCTTTAAAAATTGAATGCTATGGTAGTTTGGTGGCCACGTATCACAAGCGTAAAGAAAATGACTAGTAAATGAGGAATGGTAATGACGTACAGTTTTATTGAGTGTTAACACGAGTCAGGTATTTCCCTTGTATGAGTAGAAACTCTACAACTTTATTTGTTCTCAGTTTTCTTTCAGTGATTTAGAATTCGGTTTTAGCTGCTCACTTGTTAGTAAACATGAAAGATAAGCAAGGTTTTTTATTACTCATTTTAATTTCTTGTCTATATCAGGCTGCCATTATATATATTCCAAGTAGTAATGATAGGATTTATCAAAACCTAATGCTGTCTTTTGCCTCCAGACCACCTGGACTTAATATAGGGTCTGGCTAACCTTAAAAGTGAACTTGGCTAAGAGTGAGAAGCTTTTAATTAAAGCAAACTTTTCCATTACATTTAATTTGTCTTTTTGATGGCAGCAGACCCATCTTAAGATAATGTAATGAACATTGAAGTCAGGATTTGAGCTCTATAGAAGAAAATTGGGCTGTGTCAGTTCCCTGAGAATCAAGCAGAAAAATCAGCTTATAGATGAAAACTTTACTTTGTCTGGGATCATCAAGAAGTATAATATCAGGAGAGAATACTGAGAGTATTTCTAATATGTACACATATATAGGTAGCCAGCTAACTTGGTAAACTGATAAATGGATGCTCAATGCTTCTGTTTTACCAAACTGGGATGTATAGATAATTACAGAAAATGGCTGTGCTAGTTTTAAGTAACCATTGCGTATTTTACTTTGTTGATGATTCTTCATTCAAGTCTATTTGCAGCCTAAAACTTACAGGGCTGTTGGTTGAACATCCAAAATAAAGCTTATTACTGTGGTTTTTAGATTCCACACATACTGAGGAAGAAAAGGTGAATTTCATGGAAAATCAGTAGACCTCAAAATTACCGATTTCATTTTTCTAATGGCTTTTATTTCAGTTCTTTTGTCTCTAGAATATGTTTTATTTACTGAGTTGTAGAACAAGCTTGTCTTTATGTTCCTCTTGAACCAAAAAAAAATCTGTGCTATTTTAATCCTCGTTTGCTTCCTGTGTTTTAGTCTGCATAATCAGATTTCATAATTATGCAAAGTAGGCCGTAGGGCTGTTGTTAAAATTTCTTCCAGCACACTCTGGATCCATCATATCTTCCACAAATATCCAGTGTATTTGACCTCAGTCATCATTTTTTACTTTAATATACAGTTTTCCCATAAGAGCTCAAATGTTTCTGCATCATTTCCCACTGCTGCTCTGAGGATAATGGCTATAGCAGGCAAAGATGCCATGCTGAGGGTTTTCTCATGAATACTGCATCCCCATTCATGCCTGTCCTTTTTCTGTCCTGTAACCTCTTGGAAAGTAACAGGTTTCATTATTATTACATTGGGCTCCATTTTCCCTTTGCACATCTGAGGCTCGCTTCAAATGAAGATTTTACAGGAAGTAAGATGCAGGAGAGCCAAGATAATAGATAAAATATCTCCGTGGTGTCTAAAGTGCTACTTGTAACTCCACATTTGAGAGATTTTGATCACCAGTCCTGAGTTACAGAATTTCAGAGCGCAAGAAATTTAAACATCTTAATTCTGTCCCTTCGCTTTGACAGATGATGAAATTAGGAGCGGGAGTGGCTTTAGGCACTGCTCAACATCACCCAACCAGCTGTTTACTGAGCTGAGATCTGAAATCTGATTGCCTCAAATCTCAAGTTATCAAAAGAAAAAGACATATGGTGTTAATTTAGCTGTTCCGTTACATTTGTAAAAGGAATAATCACTTTTTACTATTTCTATAAAAGTGATGCATACTTTTTTTTCAATAAAAATTACACATAACACAAGGAAATACAAGAAGAAAGCAACAGATTTATTCTCTATAATTAATGATACCATTTAATGGAATTAAGTATCTAAATGAATGAGTACCGATAAAAGGATGGACACATAGATTGATAAAAAAGAATTAAAATGAGAGAATAGGGAAAAGGAATGAAATAACTTCAAAACATTACTTTCATTCTAGAATGCTATTTAAGTACCAATATTTAATTTAATTTTACTTGAATTTAACACAAATGAAAGCAAATGAAGTAAATAGAAGAAATGGCTAAACTTCAGATTATAGTTTCTCTACCATAAGATATAAGTCCTCTAAAATATATGAGTTTAAGGAAGAAATTATAAAAACATTAAAATGTTGAAGTCACTGGTTTTCAGATGATGTATTACTTTATCAATTGACTCTTCCAGCAGAGAGAAAATGTTCTGCTTCCCAATTTTTAAATTTGTTATTTTACACTGTCAAGATATATAGCATTTATATTCTTTTATAAGTTATATATAATTCCCTCCAAGTGTGAGTTCAGGTGGAGCCAATATTTACTTTACAACAGCTTTCTCATTCCTGAGATCTTCGTAGCGTGTTGTCTCTTGGTTGGGGGTTTTTAGTCATGCAGTATGTTTTTGAAAGATACACCTAAATATGTTTTACCTCAGTTCCTGTGTGCCTTTATGTGTCCTGTGTACTCCAAAGACACCTTGGTTAATGTTTTAATCTTTTTCCTTGTTGCTGAGACAAAATACCTGACACCTGTGACGTAAAGGAGGCGAGTTTACTTTGTCTCACAGCTTTTAGAGGATTCAGTCCATGGTTGGCCAGCTCCAAGGCATGAAGGGTCTGGCAGAGGAGAACCGCACACTTCATGGCAGCCCGGAAGCAATGAATGCAGGGAGGAAAAGGAGAGAGGTCCACCTTTCCACCTCACACCCCTGCTGACCGGCGTGTCTTCTGATCAGCCCCACCGCCTATGAACACATGCCTCTGTGGAATCCATGGATGAGACAGCACCCCTGGGACCCAATTACCCTCCCGAAGTCCAACCTCTGAACACATGAGGCATTTGGGGGACCCTCTAGAACTTAAGCCGTAACAGTTAGTTGTAAACTTCTCGGGTCACAGACATTTCATTTTGTGTTATTTTCACAGCTCTGCACCACTATATGCTAATGTGTATTTTTATTGCCTTCATCTGCTTTTATTCTACTGGCACTTTCATTGCATTATTTTTATTTCTTCCATTTCTTTGAGTCTTGCTTGCTCATTTTTTAAGTGGATAGGGGAGGTACAGTGGTACTGATTTTTTATTTTTTCAAATTTTAGAATAATTTCAGGCTACATCTTTGTCTGGTGGCATATCTTGTAGCATAGTAACAGTAAGATGGTAGAAACCCTAACATGTTGGGTAAAGGAATCGACGTAGGCTGACCTTTAGTGTGAGGTTTTCTTTATCTGACTAGACAACATCAGGGCAGTGTTTATTATTTGTAGCTTTGGTGTCCGATGCTAAACTCCCTCTCCTCTCCTTGTTAATGTCTCCATTGTGGTCTTGGGCTTCTATGGAGACCCCTTTTGTGGGATCTGATACTTCAGTTCTTTTACCCACAAGGCCTGATGTATAGCAGTGCTACAGAGTGAGGCTGGTGGGAGGGAGGTGTGTTGTAGCACTGGTAGGGCCAGGTGTTTCAGTGAGTCTGTGTTGGGCATCTCCCTTTCCCTTATCAGTTATGCTCTGCTGAAACCCCAGGTTGGGAGGTTCTGGTGTGGCAGTTTCTCCTGAGGGCAATCCTCCATAGGAGAAGAGCGCTACAGGACTATTTCAGAATGGTTGCCTTCTCCTCCCCTTGGAAGGTGCTGCAGAGATTTTTGTCCCCTCTGCGCAGTGTTGAGACCCCCCCGCTAAATCCAGCCCCTCCAGGCATCGTTAACACTCGCACAGGCCGTGCTGAGCCGCCTACAGTTCCTGAGTGACCCTTGAAGTTCCCCTACCAATCTTGGCCCCAGCCACTGGCTTCTGGGCCAGGTAAGTTATGACCCTGTATCCACCATCTGTCTCTCCACTTTGTCCTGACCTCACCTTTCTGCTGGATCTAGAAAAAGTTGGTGATTTATAGTTTTGTTTAGTTTTTTTTTCCAACTGTGAGTACAGGAGTGATTATTTTCAAGTTCCTGGTATGTGTTATCAGAAATCAGAAGCCCTATTTTTTAATAGTTTTAAATTATATAGAGAGAAAAGATGAAGTCAGTATAGAAATGTCATATACCTTAGTCAGCTTCCCTTATTATGAACATCTTTCCATAAGTAAAGTACATTTGCCATAATAGTGAAATAATATTGGTACATTATTATTGACTATATTTTATGCAGATTTCTTTAGTTTTTACCAGACAACCTTTTTCTGTTCCAAAATTGGATCTAGGGCACCACATTGCATTGCCCCTGTGTCCCCTTAGCCTCCTCCTTGCTGTGACAGAATCCTATACTTAACTTTGTGTGTTATGACCTTGACATTTTGTAGTAAGACTGGTCGGGTATTTTACAGGATGTCCCCAGTTGAGATTTGTCTGATGTTTTCTCTTGATTAGACATCAGGGGCGATGGGTTTTGGAGAGGGGGACCGCAGAGGTAAAGCTCCCAGCGTCCTGACAGCGTCATCATGTATCAGCGTTATATGCTGTTGGCACGACGGGATGACTTTTCCTGTTGGTATTGACCTTGGTCACCTGGCTGCTGTTCCTCTCCTGTAGCGCCCCTCTTCTATGCCATGCTCTGTGGAAGAAAGTCGCTGTGTGTGGCACATACTTTAGGAGCAGGAAGCTCAGTTCTGCTTTCCTAAGGATGAAGCAGCTACATAAGGCATTTGGAATTCTTCTGTATAGGAACTTGTCTTTCCTGGTTTTTAAATTTTGTTTGTTTAATTATTTATACAGTTATTTTGGATTATATGGCTATATGGATATAGAGATACATATAAAGATGCATATACTTTTTTTTAAAACTTATTTTAATATAAAGTCCATCAATATAAAGCCCATCACCCTCATTGGCTGTCTGGAACCGTTTCAGCCAATGCCTGTGTTTCTTCGAGAAGCCTCCACTGGGTTTGGTTTAAGCTCTTCCTTTCTGGAACTACAGCTTTTCTGGGCTCATCTTGTGTATTCCTAGATGTTGGTCTGCCATTTCTCCCAGAGATGGTTCACTTCTCCTTTCTCTCTACCTGTTATTTTCTCTTCTTTCAAGCTGTGTGTCACTTGCTTCTTTGGATCTTTTTAAGACACATTGTGACCCCTGTGTGACTCTCAACAATTACTTCCTTGAACTCACCCCCGTCACTTCAGCCAGTTCTTCTGTAGTGTGTGTTCCATATCTACCTTTTGCTTACGTTTCATTCAGTATCACCTCACGCCACTTTTTAAAGATAGTTTCAGTTTTAGTTTCTTCTAGTTATTGCTCTTTCTTAAGTCAAATGGACTGATTTTTGTGGGAAAATACCCTTGTGTCATGGTGGCAAGGAGCGGGTACTGGGGAAGAGGAAGGCGGCAAGCTGAGACACTCCCCCTGCTGCTTAGAAGTTTTCCAGAATGTTTTCCATCCATTATTTCTCTTCACCCTGACATCTGTTCTCTTGCTCCTCGGCTTGTGTGAGGGTGGTGGGGTCACAGGCAAGGACCAGTAAGCCTAAGGGCTGCCCTTTGGCCCTGTCTCGTCTGACTCTAGCAGCCTAGGCTCCTCTGCTGTCCCCTGGAAACCCCTGTCCCCAGCCTTTCTGTCGTCCCCAGATTTAGATTCTTCTGTCCTGGTGTGGCTGGAATGCCTGAGAGTTTGGGTGGTTACTTGGGTGGATGGGTGGTGATAGCAGAGGTGCAGGGTGGGAGGGGAGACGTGGACGGGGAGATTCGGGCAGCCTGCCCTCTTCCCTCATCGCCTCCCTTCTGCATGGACATGGCTCCAGTACTGCTTGACCAGCCATCTGAGCTGTGGCCATTTCCTGCTCTCTTATTACCTTTGTGTCATTTTGTGATACTTTCGGAATGAGGAAGGCACACATAAAGCCTTTGTTCTGCTGTCCCTGTAACTGGGACTGCGTCGTGTCCATTTTCATGGTTTGTGGAAAATTGTTTTTGTTACAGTCAAACTTTTCAACCTAAGATGCTTTCCATACAAATTATAAGGGGAAAAGATGGTGCTTGTTCTTTATGAAAATGAAATCTCATAGACAGAAAATTCTTTTTCCCTCATTACTGAATGCCAGGTACCTTGAACATTTTATATAAGTCAGAAATTGTTACTTGAGTCCCTTTAGAATTTAATTGTTGTGAAGACTGTAGAACTTCAGGGACTTTAATTTTTTGAAATATAGGATGCTCTATTTCCTTTGTCAGGGCTTACAAAGGAAATCAGAGATGAGTCTCTCCACCTACAGATTGTTCCTGACAGTACTTCCATGAAAATCAAATCTCGACTATGCTAGATTGGAAAAATGAGGCA
The DNA here is from genome assembly GCA_004363535.1 of Dasyprocta punctata. Taxonomy (NCBI): domain Eukaryota; kingdom Metazoa; phylum Chordata; class Mammalia; order Rodentia; family Dasyproctidae; genus Dasyprocta; species Dasyprocta punctata. The sequence continues at coordinate 12,564 of RJWM01006354.1, forward strand.
ATAAAAATGAAAATGTGCAAATATGAAGTACTTGAGAGGAAATGAAAAGGTCCAGATAATATTGATGATTTTATTTAAAATTTTCTGTTTAGCATAAGAAACTAAAGCTGTTGGAGTGGGGGGGATAAGCGTGTGTACGTCAAGGATGATTCAGAATCACCCCATGCTGAGCCTCGTATACCCTCTCGTAGATTCCAAATTTGTTGGAAGCATTACATCTAAGACAGCAGCACTTTGAAATACCATGGGAAACATTTCTTTTCTTCTTCTTCTTTTTTTTTTTTTTCCTGTCTGGTCCTATAGGCATAATTATTTGGCCAGTTGCTCTTTTGATCTTGGTAAATTGTTCATTTTATAAGCTATTTAGACAGTTTAATTAATTCACAATTCAGAAATGAAACCTAAAGAGCATTGCTTTTGCTGTTCTCGTCTAAGACAAATGAGGCAATTGCTTTGCACTTGTGGAGAAAGTCCAGGCCTTTTTTCCCCCTGGGCTTCTACACTGTTCTAAGGTTTCTGGTCTAGTATTATAATGTTCAGAATAAAGCAGCATTCCCTGCCTGTCTTCTCCTTCTCTCCCGTTCTATTTAGGCAGTAGGTCAGCACCAGGTTCTCTTTTAATTTTGCAGAGATTCATTTATTTGAGCCAAGGAAGCCAATCTAAGTAAAGATGATGATGATCTTTGTAACTTCTGAAAGGTGAGTTTAGGAATGTGACTATCGTCTATGTCAGCAACTACCAGTCATCCCCCATTATCTTCGGGGTGTATGCTCCAAGTTCCCCAGGGGATTCCTGGAAGCCCCAGAAGTACTGACCCTAAATATGCTGTTTTTTCCTACACAAGCCATACCTATGATGAAGTTTGATTTATAAATTAGAGATGAATAACAGTAACATAATAAAGTAGAATGATTTCACTACACTGTAATAGAAGTATAAGAATGTGTTTGCACATGCTCTCCTGCTATCTCCCTCCTCTTCCATCTCTGATACTCTCAAAATACTGTTCTGTAGATCTTAGCACACTCAGCATATAAGTTTTTTTCTTTGCTTATGGCTTTTATCTAGATGTCCCTCTAAAGCCTCATGAGCTCATAGATGGGGGTTTGGGGAAGTTTGGGTGAATGATACTGGATTGTGTGATAACTGAATTAGTCCATAGATTGGTTTACTATAGTTGTAGGTGATAGATTTACTGAAGAAAAAAGCCCTACCCTGGGTATGGGTGGCACCAAGCAGTAGGGTTGTGGCCTGGATAGAATAAAAGGGAAAGCAGAGGGAAGGGTGCTGCCTCCTGCTGCCCTGCCATGGACTGTTTCTACTCTGCCACGCCCCTCTGCAGTGCAGCCCTGACTTGGAGCCAGCCGGCTGTGGACTGAAACCTCTACAAACTGTGAGCTAAAATAAACCTTTCCTCCTTAATCTGTGTGTTTTATATTTTATCCCAGCAACAAGGAAGTAACTACAACATTTAAGTCAAAAACATTCACCTTTTCACTTAAAGGAAGTACTATAGATTTTCTTAGGTGCATCTTAATTGCTAATACCACTATTTTTACATTTTGGAGCTCATTATGAAGTAAAATAAGGGTTACTTGAATATGGGTGCTGCAGTCCTGCAGCAGTTGATTTGATAACAGTCAGGATGGCTGCTAAGTATCTAACAAGTGGCTAGTATATACAGCATAGCTATGCTAGACAAAAGAATGATTCCCAGCCTGGGCAGGACAGAGTGAGATCATCTGAGATTTCATTACACCCCTCCGAATGGCATGCAGTTTAAAACTTATGAATTGTTTATTTCTGGAATTTCCCATTTGTTATTTTCAGGTTGAGGGTTACTCAAACTACAGAAAGTAAATCCACAGATAAAGTAGAAAACTATGTTTTCCCCATATGGTTTTCTATGCCTGCTATCCCATCTCCTCAGCTATTTTAATGTTACATCCTTTTTAAGGTAAGATATATCTAGTTTTTTTTTCTTTGTTTTAAGAAAAAACTATTCTTTTGAAATGGATTGGTTTAGATAGAGCCCATCGACTGTCTATCAAATGAGAATACTTTTACTTGGCAGATAATACAGCTGATGGAAATTTAAATGACCCCGGGAGTAACTTAAGTATCTAAATTTATACAGGGCTTAACTAGATGAAATTGCTCATATCCAGTACTTTTTAAGTTGCAAAATTGGCAGTTTTATCATATTCATTCTGAGCTAATAGATAGCAAGACCTAAACAGTACTGTTAAGATTCTTTAAAGGGAAGAGACATAGGTAGTTTTCACTCTGTCAGAGGGAAGGGATTCTCTGGGGCTGCAATCAGAAAGCTGTTTCTGATGAAATGTAATTACTGTAGTGGAGGCATCTTTTTTCTGTGTACTTTACATCGTACCTTTGACTTTCTGCATTAGTTTTGCGTGTCCCAGCCCATTGCAAAGACAGGAGCCCAGCAGCTGCATTTCTATGGTGAACCACATTGGAACCTCTGCCCTGTCCTTCTTCCCCTTCCCTGTAACTGGGTATGAGGCTATCCAGCCTTATTCGCATCTTTTAATTAGAAGGGAGGTGAAAGGAGAGAACTAATTTGTGTGTTTCTCGGGAAGAACTTGGGGAGCTCCCCTCAAGCCCTTCCCTCCCTGCCCCTCGTAACTGCTGTTACCAGCCCCATTCTCCCGTTACTGTTAGGGTACAGGTCTTCAGTGGGGTTCCACTGACAGCTCTTGTGATTGTTGATCGCTGCGTAGCAGTTATGATTGATGTTTCTGATTTAGTACACTAGGGGCTGAAAGATGAATTTCTTCCATCTCTGAGATCTTAAGAGGGTTCACAGTGGTTTCATCCATCCACTGCAGACATCTTTTACAGCATTGTCACCAAAATCCTAGAGCCTTGATGTTGCCACCCCATAATTTTGCACATAACTCACTTATTCCTGGACCTATCTTTAACTCTGCACTTAAACTGTCACAAGTCATTGTCCTGTGATTAGATATACCTGAAAGTCATTTCATCTTTTCTCCCTAAAAGCTGAATAACAAGGTTGCCCACAATTTATGTGCAGTTATTTCTTAGGCTGAATATGAATAGCACAAAATACTCACCTCCATTTAGGGGTTGAGCACCACACGAGGAAATTGGAATGCTTGTTCCTTGCCTGGTGCCGCTGCCGGAAGTTCTCTTAGTGCATCTTTTCTGAGTATGGGAATGTGACTGAAAATCTCCCCTGAAAGAAACCAGTCCCCACCTCAACCACATAAGAAAATGATGAAACTGCCCCCTGGGAAAATGTGCTTGCCAGTTTCCAGCATCACTGCATCGAGGGAGCGCGTTTGTATCCGATGAAACCGAGGCCGGGCAAAGCTGGGAACATGGGAGGAAGCGCTTGTGCCAGGAGGACCAGCCTCCAGGGGACTGCTTGCTCTTCGGAGCCTCATCACCGGCCCTGTGGTACAGAGAAGGTGCGCAGGCCTCGGACTTGCCTAGTAGTGAGTTTATCTCTAGCACCGTCACTGTGATTGTGTCGTTCTCCATCTGTCCCTCCCTTTCCCGTGGAGGCCTGTTCAGTATTGCATCTGTGTGTCTCGTGTTTGCCGGGATGACCAGGCTCAGAGAAACACAGCTTCTCGGCTACTTCAGTGGTCAAACCAAGATTCAAACTGGGCATCTTCTCTCGGTGCCCGTGGTCTTCCACTTCACCTTGAGCTTGTTTTAAATTTGAAGGTCAGCCCCAGAATTGGAACATTGGTGAGAAAATAAGAAGAAACCCGTCCCTGACTGCTAACTGCACCCACTGCAAGGTTTCTCTGCTTTGTTAGGAAAAGCACTGGAGTGTGAAAGGAGCAAGTATCTGTCCGACTGACAGTCAACTTTGAAATAAGACGATACGAGCTGGGGATTTAGCTTAGCAGTGTAAGCACCTGCCTGGCAGGTGTGAGGTTGCAAGTTTGATCCCCGGTACCAAAAAAACAAAAACAAAAACAAAACAGTGAAAACAAGCCATCAGCAGCACCTGTAGACAGTGAAAAAGTGGGCAGAAGAGTTGAATGGACACCTTGTGAAACTGACCAGCTGGTCAGCGAGTCTGTGGAAAGATGTTCACTCTCATTAATCATCAGATAAATACAAATGTGACCACAATACAAATTACTGCATATCCACCAGAATTGCTAGGATGGAAAAGTCCACAGTGCCAATTGCTGGTTACGCTCTGGAGCAACCAGAGCTCTCAACTACTTCTGGCTGGCTAGTAAAACCACGGTGGAAAATCTCTTCAGTAGTCTTGAATACAGCTGAACTTAAGCCTGCCATCGGACCCAGCATTTCTACTCTGAAGGGTAGGACCAGCAGACATGTATGCCTGTGCCCATCAGAAGACCTGTATGCAAATGTTCACTGTTCTGACAGCCAAACACTGGAAGTGAAGAAAGAGCTCAGTAACAGAAGAATGGGCCAGCAGGTGGTAAAAGATTTACGTAATGGAATACTGTACAGGAGTAAGACTGTGTGAACTATTGCTAAATGCAGCGGCACAGGCCGCTCTCACAAATGGGATGCTGAGCAAAAGAAGGTGGGCACGAAGCAGTCTGTACTGCGCGGTGCCATTCGCGTGAAGTCCACAGACGGGGAGAAGCTGGCCGGGGGCGTCGGCGTTCTTGTTGGTGGGAGTGAGTGATCGAGGGAGCAGCCGAGGTTTCAGGGGAGCCGGCGGGGCTCCACTTCTTCACTAGGGTGCAGGCTGCACAGCGCACTGAGAGTCGGAATATTCCTCAAGCTGTTCTCTCACTGACTGTACACTTCAGTATGTCTGGTGTATCTTTGTCATGCTTTTAAAGGCTGATATATGCAGGTCCCAGACTTTATGTTTTGACTCTTGTCATTGCAATATAAATTTAAATCAACTTATTAGCATAGTATAAAACAAATTTTGTGGAAGAAATGTTCAGGGTTTTTTGGGGTTTTTTTCTTTAATAATGCTTCGTTGGCTTGCATTCGTCTGGCTCTGACAATTTGAGAAAGGGAGGACATAGTGAGCTCCTGTCACAGCTACTGCTGGTTAGTATTCACTCAGCCAAAGCGGCCCTGTCGGGCAGGGTCTCATTGGGTTAGAGTCCTTTCTAGCTCAGGAGCCTGCAATAAAACTTACGATTAGTTTTTTGTACCTAAAAAAAAAAGCATAAGGAAAATGACTGAAATTTCAAGATCGGCTAAAACTAATTCAGGGCCATCACTTTCTAGGGAATGAGATGACAGCTTTCATTGGCAGCCCTCTTTCCAGTCTTCAGTGGACTCATCACAGAGGAAAGGCGGTGTGGAAGGTTTCCAGGCCCTCGGCAGTTTCCTACAAATTATTTTTACAAAATGTTAGGTTAACATGTAGGGTGGGTTTTCATATTCTCCTTTCCACACAACTGTAATTGAATTGTAGTAAAGAAAGGGACCAGAAGAACAAACTTGTGCTTCTGTAACACCCTGGCCCCATCGGGTCCAGCCTTCCTGAATCCCCACCCGCTGGCTTGTCATTTGCCCATTGAGGACTCTGAACCCCACTGCCTGATCTGTTTAGGGTCACAGTGAGTGAGCGGCAGAGCAAAGCAGATCCACCATCTTTAAAGTTTCAGCCTCTTTTTCTTTTTATCCCGTGACAGAGATTGCAAATAGTAATAGCCCAAAGATCACAGGTGCAATACTAACCAAACTTCTAAAATGTTTGTTTCAGCTTGCTGCTCTCGAATTCCCTCCAAAGAAATTATTTGGAAACAAAGATGAACGTGTGATTGCTGAGAGGCGAAGTCACTTAGAGGTAACAGAATTAAGCCTTTTTTTTTTTTTTTTTTTTTTTGGCTGTGTAGGGAAGAGTTGCCATTTGACTGACCGGTAAGAATTATCCATAAGGTGCCATTGTTTCTGTTCATGATGTAAAGGTGCTGCCTCATTAACACAGGAGATGGCAGCAGAAGATTATAAAGCTGTGGTATTGGTTTATTTGAAATACAAGTGCTTATCCCCTTCTGGTCTAGTGGGACATTTTTCTAATTTTTGAGATCATTTGTTCTGAGGGTTAGGAAGCAAGATGTGAGAACTAAATATTCACCACAGACAGATGGCATGTAATATAGAATGAGGGTATAAACTCCATGCAGAAAAACTTGGAATTAATTAACTGCAGATTTATAGTATTGCATCATTGTTGCTTTTTCAAGATAGTTGGAAGCAAAAAGGCAGATACCTATTTTAGTCATGGTTAGGCTTTGTTGGACTTACTATATTTTAAATCTGCCAAGCCAGCTACACATAGAACTCAGTTTAACCAAACTGTTGTTTTTCTGACTGCCTTCCTGGCAGTACGCATTGTTGACTGCTTTATTTAGTTTCTGTTTCTTCTCGGCATAGATAGAGTTGCTTATTTGGTTGGAATCGGAGTCTTTACACTAAGGTACAGACCAGCTGTCTTCACCGAGAGCAGTGGAATCGCAGGGCATGGTCGCAGGTTGTCCTCTGCTGTCGGCCACTCCCTTGCCACTGTGAGCCACTGAGTGAGACAAGGATAAAGTACAAATGACTCACTACAGTCTAGTGTCCACGCTGTCCAGGGGCTTCTCAAAGCTCCCTTTGCTACTTTAGGAGGAATCATCATAAGACCTATTAAAACTGAAACCAAGTAAGAAAAGGTTTCAGAGAGCCTTTCTCAGTTGTGAAGTGCTGCATAAAATGAAGCGTTTTTCTCACTCCTCACGACGGCCAGTTGAAAACGCTTTCCACGGATTTAGCTCAGTGGCAAAAGCCCCTGCCTGGCAGGTCTGAGGTTGTGAGTTTGATCCCAGGTACAAAAAAAAAAAAAAAAAAAAATAGAAAACGCCTACCCATGGGGTTCATTGACTGCCAGTGAGGCAAGGATTAGGGAACCACCTAGAGGCTGGAGGTTCCCTGATAGCAAAAGGAGAGAAGTGGGGTACACAGAGAAGTTGAACACTGGGATATTGCTGTCCATGGGGAGCACTTAGAGTTTTGAGGAAGTGGACAGGTTTCGGCATGAGGCTTGCAGGCCTTTGAACTAGACTATGAAGTTACGCGTTTGAAGGTCCTGAGCTTTGGAAGGGTCATTGCAGGAGTTCAAAGTTCGTTCCGTGGTGGATGACATGACCCTAAAACTTAGCTGAAGAATTTTCTCTCAAGTAAAATTCTTTCACAGGTTTGATTGTGCCACATAAAACTTTTTGAAAATAATTCTAGAACTAAGAATGATTTTATTTACGTAACCTTTACCTGCCTCAATTATACAGTGTTGTCTTTAATAGATAGATGAAAAATGGTGTTTTATGAACTTGTGTTCTGTGCTAACAGGAAACAGATAATTGTCCTCCCTCATTTCTCACTGCTCTGAATAAATTCACTCAGTGCCCCCCGTGCCATAGCAGATCGGGTGTTTGTGCACAGCTCGTTTGAGAGCTCAGTACTGGGTGACCCTTGGTTTGCCCATTCCACCCACCAGAGTCAGGGCAAAATGCAAGGCACTCTTTGTTCTGGGTACTTTCTGAGGAGCCCACATGTATTCCTTCATCACTCAGCCTTACTAAGTCATCAAATTTTATGTTAATATCTCTGCCTCGTTAGCTTTCCATTATTGTACCAAAATACTTGGATAATCAACTTTTAAAAGGCACAGTTTATTGCAGCCTAGTTTTGGACGTTTCAGCCCTACTTTATCGGCCCTAGCACTTTTGAGCTTGTGGCAAGGCAGCACATCCTGGTGGGAGCACATGATGGAGAAAAGTGCTCACCTCATGGCAGCCAGGAAGCAAAAAGAAGCAGAAATTGGCCCAGTGCCCCTTTCAAGGGCACATCTCAGTGGGCCTTGGAGGCTCAGCTTCCCTCATCTCCAGTAGCAGTGAGCTGGAGACCAAACTTTTAGCCTTTGGCAACACTGAACCAAACCACAGCACTGCCTGCATACTAGGATTCCTTGGATTGCCCGTGATGTTACTTGCATGTGCCATTAGCCTTTATAGAATGCATTCCACACCTCAGGGAAATAGGCACTTATATTTGAAGATAAATGCATTTCACCTAATGTTGAGTTTTAAATCTTAGAACATTATCTTCTCGTCAGTGAACAAATGTAGTTCACCTTCGCTTTAATGGAAAATTAATCTGATATTCTTGCATTAATTTCCTGTGACTATTGTGACTTTTCTTTTGATCTTCTAACATTAGAAGTCACTGCTTCACTGTATTGTAGTGTATTTTCATGTGAAAACTAAAAAGCTAGTTTCCTTGAGCTTCTTACGTGATTTAACTCAACAAACATTTGTTTAATTCCTAACACATGCTGGAGACAATGCTAGGTGTTATATAGAATGCAAAGAAAAGTGAGACATTTCTTTCCTTTTGAGAGCATATGTTTAAATCCCTTGTAAATGAAGTTGTGTCTGGAGGTATAATATAAATACATAGGCACATATAGGGGATGATTTTAAGTAGGATGTATTACACTAGCTAACACACAGGATCTTTGCTTAAAAGAAATCATCTGGCACATTTTAAAATGCAGAACTAGTTTATAAACCTGCTCAGCCAAACAGAGCTATGTGAAGCACTATTTAGGCAACAACTTCATCATGTTTTGATCTTCCTTGCTATCAAAATACTTCCAAGATTTGGACCTCGTGTTTGAATTTATCAACAAAAAATATAAAATGTTAAAGATGCTATTTTGTCACTTTCCAAGTTATAAAAGTTAAATCTGTTAAAATAATTATTTCATAAACTAATGGGTAAGAATGGAATTTCTGTCAGGGGATGCTTTAGAGATCAATTTTCTTACCATGGAGAGAGGAATGTTAGTTGTGCCACTGGTGGTGGTGATGGTGATGTGGGGGTAGGAATTGTAGCACTCAACATGTGTACCATGAAAGGTGGGAATAAGAATGTGCTGATGGTAAGTGGAGGAATATAAATTGGGCCTTCAGCACTAACTCATTGGTAAACTTGTATCCACCCGCACAGTGTTATCTGGCCAGTATTTGTTTATAGATAGCTCACTCAGGAGGCCCAAGGGAGATTTTTGCAGATGAGGTCCCAGGGTTAAAGGACACATGTGTGTAAGACATCGGCAGCAACAGCAGGCAGCATGGAGCAGAGCAGAGCGCAAGAGCGAGAGCCACCTGTGTCTTTATTGTATGATTCTTATATAGGTTGTTATCTCGTGTTTACATTCTTACATAGTGCTGCAACCAGCGCATGCATGTTTACCTGTGCTAAGTCATGGTTACATAACCGTATCCCACTGTGCATCTGCACTAGACAAGCAGGGTCACGTCCTCAGGTGTCTTTAGACACCCCTGGGCTTTGAAGCAGTCTGAGTGGTTCCCCACTTAGAGCTAGTTTTTGTAGAATTTGACCTACTGTTAGATGTTGTAGCTGAATGCTGTTTCATAGAATCTTGAATATTTCTAACTTAGGTGGTTTACCCTGTTGCTGCCTTGCTGCCCAGGGGGAACCAGGTCCCTGTAATTGTTATACTGAGGGCAGGCTCTGCCTTCCGGTGTGGGAGGTTCCTGCTAACAATACTCGCAATGTGTGACTTGCTACCCAGGCTGCAGATATTGCTTCTCTTAGTCCTGACAACAGCCCAAGAGACTTGTGGGCAGATAAAGCAATGGAGGTAACAGGAAGAGAATCCCCTCAGTCTCTGCCTGATGAGTTATTTTGAACAAAGAGATTACTTTCACGTGTATTCAAAACTATACACCATTAGGCTGAACCTAGGAAACTGCTGTGGTTGTAGCTGGAAAAGGATGGAATATCAGGGATTTGCATTCTTCTCCCTAGTACCTGATTCCTCACACTTGGGGTTTACTAAGTGCTAAGTATGAGGGAAAGATGTTTATTGTGTCATGGCATTTCCTCCTTACAACCAGCTTGGGAGGTAAATTGCATCAGTATCTCTTTTCTCTTTTCTCTAGTGAGGAAATGGTGGGTTTTTCTGTGTTAGTCAAGTTTTTGTCACTGTTACAGAATCCCTGAGAAAGTCACCTGGAAGGTAAAAAGATTTGATTTGGTTCACAGTTACAGAGATTTCAGTTCATGGTCAAGTGAGTCCATTGTGTGAGCCTGAAGTGATGTAAAATGTCAAGGCAGGAGGTGATGGAGCAGAGCTGCTCACCTCATGGTATCCTAAAGCAGAGAGGAGAAAGGGCCATCAAGGAAGCCCTCAAGAACCCTCAGTGACCTGCTTCATCCAGTTAGGCCCAACCCCCTGATGATCCCATTACCCTAGGAACTCGTCAGTGGATAAGGCATTGATGAACTTACAGGCCTCGTGATCTATTCACTTTCCAAAAACCCCATTCCCACACCCAGAGTGTTGGAGAACATATTGTATCCAAACTGTGATGCTTGGGGTGGATAAAGGTCCCTTAGATCACAAGAGGCGAAGCCTCAGCTCATGCTCAAGTGTCATCCAGAACAAGCCCCCTTTCTTGATCGGCTGACTCTCAGTGCGAAATGAGTCTTCCTTTCTTTCAAGGTTGTCACACAATGTAAACTGAGATCCAGTGCCTAACGATTTATTCTGTGCTGTCATTTCATCAGCATGGTACCTATCGAGCACCTGCTCTCCATCAGGCACTGATCTGGAACTGAGGGAACTCTGGGTAGCAACACAGTGGCCCTTTTCCTATCCCTGAGTGATTGTAGCAGTACAGGTGGGCTTGGATCATAATCTTACATTATTTCATCTATTGTGGTTATTGAGTTTAAATTGTTCACTGTATGGATAAGAAAACATTTCAGATTTTAATTACTTAATTATTTGCTTACAATTTATTTTTTAAAGATATGAGATAGCACATTGTTCCCATGAAGATTTATGTTGAGAATATGTCAAACTCATGAAAGTATAAAAACGTCCATCCCACATGAATTACTAAAGAATATAAATTCAGAATATCTTTAAAGAAATTATGGCGTTTGTCTTCATTACTTTTTACTTGTTGCTGAGACAAAACACCTGACACCCAAAATTAGGGAAGGAAAGGTTCATTTATCTCACAGTTTCTGGAGGTTGCAGTCTATAATCAGCTGGCTCCAAGGCAGGTGGCATGGCACTGGGGCAGCACTTCAAGACAGTAGCAGAGCAAAAGCAGCCAGAGTAAAAGGGGCAAGAGCAAGCCACTGCTCCTCCCTTATATTGTATACAGGACACACACCCCCCTCCAGGGTCATGTAGCATTCACAAATCTCCTTGCCCTCATTTGCACAGGATGAGGATGTTTACAAAGTAAGAACCCTGGCTCCCTGCTGAGTCTCTCAGTTAAACTTCTGACCTTCTCAAATTGACACAATGAACAGCTAACTACTTGTGCTCTACACCCCAGGATGTAGAGCTGCTGAGTTACTTAAACTTCTAGACTTCTCAAGTTGACACAATGTATAAACCACAACAGCATTAAATATTGTATGTATTATACAAAATATGTATACATATATACACACATAATATGTGAATATTTTATATGTACAAACAGATATCAAAATGAGTTTTAATAAATATAATGTGGTAGATAGTATTTATTAACAGTAGGCCTGAAATATCCCAAGTGGAACCACATGATTCTGAAAGAGCCTGTTTCTTAAGCTATTAATGGTGAAGGATCAGTTACTCTTATTCTATCATCTATCAGTTCTTTTATACAATGAATAGCAATTGCTAGAAGAGTGGAATAAAAAGGACATACGAGATATAAGCATATATCTTCATTGTTGTACAGAGCCAACCGATGTGAAGTATTCTGTCAGTTCCGTGAATCAGTCTGCAGCAGGAGTGTGTGAGGCGCAGATCCCCCTTGGAGCAGCGCAGCTCGGAAGCGCCCGTGAAACCTCACTGCTGTCTTTAACACGCCTGTCACTCCCTTGCTTATATCTCTCAAACCTTCCCTGTCGTGCTCAGGCGACTCAAGGCAGCAAATTTAAAATCTGATTAGATTCTTAATCTTCCACAGTACTTCACTCATGCGTCACCTTCACTGAATTATCAAAAACTCTGCCCAAATTGGCCTCAAATTGATGAGATTTTTTGTTTTGTTTTATTTTTGTTCATTGATAATGAGAGGTGCATTTGGATGACTAATTTCAGAGAACGTTTATTATCTACCTGAAAACATTTCTTACTAATCATCCTAAGAGTCTGTCATTTCATGAAATAACTGTAATTAAGAAAAACACATGAAATCCACTAAAACCATAAACCTTTACAGAATAATACACTTCCCTTCAAAAGTAAGAGGCTGAGACATCTGGAAAGATTGCTTTATCTTTCTTTCTTTCTTTTTTTTTTTTTTTTTTTTTTGTACCGGGGATCGAACTCACTACCTCACACTTGCCAGGCAGGTGCTTACACCACTGAGCTAATTCCCCGGCCCTGGAAAAGTTGCTTCAAAGTACTGGGGTGGGCAACAGCTCAAGGCCACCTCTCCCTTCCTGCATTTTCATCTTGTTGGCAGAGCACTGATAAAACAGGGTCAGATAGTGCGGCAGCTGAGTGTGACCTTGGAGCATGGAATCCTGGACTACAGTTCTGATTCTGCTCCTTAGGAAGTGTTTAATGTCACTGTTCACTTATCTATACAATGGGGGTAATAATGGCACCATCTTCCTAGGATTGTCCTGAAGATTGGATGAGACCATGTACATAACACAGAACCTGGCATACAGTAAAATTCTCAGGTGATAATCAGCACAGTGATGATAATGAAGATTCCTGTGCTATAATTTGTGGGGTGGGGTGAGGACAACGACAATGGCAGCGGCAATGCTGGAGCCTTGTGGTGCAGTTTAGACCTGCTTTAAGAGCCAGGGAAGGGCAGAGATACCACCATGCAGCAGTAAAGAGTAACAGTGAGGTGTCACTTGGCCATACCCACCTGCAAAATCCAAATCTGGGGGCAAAGATCCTAAAATTATGAGTATTCTCACTCATGATATTAGAAATACTAGAAACCTCCTTTTGTAATACCATCTTTCAGTTTGTAAGATTGTAACCTGCAATGTAGAAATGCCTGTTGAAGGATTTTATTAGGGTGGAGCTATTGTCCGGCGTGAACAAGATCAGCACCCAGGAGCATTATGAAAAGGGTCCAGTTCCTCCGTATTTGCATGGCTTGTATTAATACCTGGTTAGTTCTATTTTCATATCTACCAGGTCACTGACTGCAAGACTGTCCACTGTGGTGTCCCCAGATCACCTGGTGTGTACACTAGTCTTTTGCATGTAAAGAAAACAGATAAATGTCAAAGATTTTCAGTTCAAGACTCAGAGGAATATACCGTCTTTCAAAAGAAAGAAGAAAAGTAAGTTAGATTTATTTTGACATACTACAACAAAGGAAACCATAACATGGAGTCTTAGTAAGATGTTGAAAATGAGTTGTTATGCAATTTGAGTTTGTTATTAGGTGATCCTGGAGAAAGTGCAAGGAATTAGGCCTTTGCTCTGGACTGAATGCTGGCTGACATTCTGTAATTAGGTGTATTAATTATTCTTATCTACAAAGGAAAAAGAACACGGGGTGATTTAAAATATTCCCTGGAAAGTAGCAGTCACCCTTACTAAACTGGATAAAGGGATATTTATCCGTATTCGTGGTGTTTATGGTGTCCTCGTTTTTGTCTGGGTTCAGACATGCTTGTGGAATTGATTATGACCGTTGCTTTTTTGTGTTCTGTGTGTCTTGCTCCTTTGCAGTCACCGGCAGCCTTGCCTGGTGCTGGCATTCTCAGGACGTAGGGTCCACAGCCGCGTTGGGACTTAGCTGTGAGTGTCAGGCCAGCTCCTGGCTGCTGTACTTTTGCTTTCTCTCAGTAATAGGATGCCCGGAGTTTCTGATGGGAATAGTGACCTCAATGAAGAGCTGTTTTCACAATAAAGTCTTGGTAGTGTAGATGCCCTATCTGGCAAATGCAGGTATTAGTATTGCTGTCAGTGTTGACATATATTCACCACCTGTCCACTGCCCGGAGTTGCTTTTCTGGATTACAGTGACTGCAATTCACAGAGTCTAGTTTTTCCTAACAGTTTCTCATTCCACTTCAGTTCCATTTTATTCTCAACTCTTGACTTTCCAACAATAGAATAATTTGGTTTAGACGTTTTATAGGGTGAGCCCTTTCAATTTCAAAGTGAAATTTCAGGAGATAAAAATCCTCAGGCTTTCTGAGTTTTCTCATTCATTTTGCTGTCAGCAAGATTCTTAGCAACCCTGTGTGTAATTTAACATTCTTTCAATTTATTACCTACTGATCTTCCAAAGTGTGTAATCATAGAACCATTATCAACATGGTAGAAGATTGCCCCATAGAAAGAGCCATTTCTCACTCATTGAAGCGCGCCCCCTACCTCATCAGCCGATTCACTCTAGCAGGGGCTTCTGTCTGTTACTAGTCCTTCACTACCATCGTCAGTAGCAGAGAGTTTTTGAAGAGGGTTAAGTGCTGTCGAGCTAGAGTTTGGGGGCTGTTTCATGTTGTTGCTTTCCAGAGAGGAAGGAGATGGGAATACTATGATCCAGGATCCCACTAATGCCAAGAAACCATTCTGTCCAATAAAAATCCTATCAGTGCATGCTGGGACTTTATGATCTTGTCAATGAGTGACAGTCTCCACCTGCAAGGAAAGTCCCACTTAAATTTCCATGAGCTTTCACTGGTTTAAGAGGAAAGGCAAATGAAAGCAGATGTCTCCAAGGAGAGTAACAACTTCCAGGCCCAGATGGAGGCCTCCAGGAGGAAGAGGAGGACCCAGCACAGTGCCATCAGACAGTGCTGCTCTGCCGTGTTTCTCTCCTGCCCTGCCAAGTGGCATTCTGCCCTTGGGGATGGCTGACCTCTCAAGGACTGTTAACATTCATTACTGTGTAAGCTGAAAATTGTCCTCCACCCTTGAACTTCCTATCGAAACACTAGGCAGTCAGAATCTTCATCTCTTAACTGATTGTGATTCAGCCAGCCAGTGCTGCTCAGAGCTTGGAGGAGCTCTTTCAGCTAGCTGTCAGCTCAGAGGAGCCTTCCCTGCCAGCCACGCGAAGCAACTCTGGCCCCTCACTCTACACCTGCTTCCCCAAAGTTTATTGACCTCAACATTCAGCGGTTTTTGGAGGGGGTCGGTGTTTATCGATTGGCTAATTTTGTTTTTATGTTTTATGTTTTACTAGAAGGTAAGTTCATGAGAATAGGAATTCCAGCTGCCCTGTTGACCTCTGCTTCTTCTTGCCTTGAAAAGCATGCGGCCTTTAGTAGGTCCTCAGTCAGTGTTTTTTGAATGATCGGTTAAAATTAGCAGTTGGTAGAATGAGAGCGCAGACTGCAGCAGGTTCTGCGGCATACGCGGTATACGACCGGGAGCATTCCTAGTTCTCAGTGTAAAACAGGGATAACACACCTAGCTTTCAGGATTGGTGAGAGACAGTGAAAATGGTGTGTAAAAACACTGATCAAAAACATAGCCCATAGTGCAGCCTCAGTGGTGACAAGATAAAGGATAAGGGCATCCACTGCAGACTCTGTCAGACATAGTTGTGAATCCTTGCTCAGCTGCTTACGGTGATCTCGGGCAGGTTACTTAGCATCTGTGTGAATGAGTTGCCTCATTTATAAAATGTGAATGGCAATGGTGTCCACCTCTTCAAGTTGTGATGGTTAATGAAGTAATTCATACAAACACTTGGATAGGTGTTGGGTACATAGAAAATATCAGAAATTATTACTGTCTTTTAAGCTTCATTACAATGTTGCAGTTGTCCTGTAGTGAGTATATAATTTTAAAAGTAAATCTTGAAAGTTTAGTTAATTCAGTAAGGCTTTAAAAGAAATTAGAAGTATAATAATTACATGGAAGTCTTAAACTGTGTTTGCTTATAGATGATATGATTGTTTATAGAGCAAATCTGAATTGACCAAAATATTCTTCTGAAACTGATGTCATTATAGCAAGATTGCAGAATACAAGATTAATATGCTAAAGTTAATAGCTTTTATATATTTCAGCAACACAAGAAATAGAATTCAAAAGTAATAGAATGAGACCATTTTCATTAATATTCTTCAAAGTTAAAGACTTAAATTTAATATGTACTTGCACTATGCAAGGAAAACTACAAACTCTAATGAAAGAAATGAAAGAATAACTAAACTGACAGATATTCCATGTTCATGAATAGGAAGGCTCAGCACCATTAATATGACAGATCTTTGACTTGATCAAATAGTATAATCCCCATCAAAATTGCAGCAAGTTATTTTATGTCAGTAAACCGATTTTAAAGTTTAGATGGAGAAGCGAAGAAGCCAGCCTGGCCAACACAGTATTGAGGGAGAAGAACAGAGTGAAGAAGACTGTTGTTACCCAACTTCAAGGTTTACTGCAAATCTACCTTGATCAAGACAGTATACTTTTGGTGAAAGAGTAGACGAAAGAGGTCAATGGATTGTAATAAGAGCCCATGTAAATATAATCAACTATCTTTGTTGGAGGAATAAGGTGACAAATACTCTTCAACAAATGATGCTTAGACATGCCTAATATATCCTCATTCCAGAGAGAGAGAATCTAGACACAGACCTTATACTTTTCACAAATTAGCTCAAAATGGATCATAGCCCTAAAACTAAAATGTAGAACTATGAAACTCCTAGAATATAATACAGAGAAAAATCTAGATGACTTTGTCTATGCCTATGATATTTTAGATACAAGATCAAAGGCATGATCCATAAAAAAAAACAGTTGACAATAGTCTTTATTAAAATAAATCACTTTGGCTCTATGAAAAACGTGGTATGAAGAATGAGAATACAAGCTACAAACTAGGAGAAAATATTTACAAAAGATACATTGGATTAAACACTGTTGCCTGAAAATATACGAAGAATTTTTAAAATTCAACAGTGAGAACACAGATGACCTGATGAAAAAAATGGGTGAAGACCCGAACAAATAACTTATTAAAAAATATACACAGATGGAAAATAAACTTTGAAAAGATAGCATCACATCATTAGGAAATTACAAATTGAGTTAGCATGATAAACCTAGTAGAATAGCCAAAATGGAGAAAACTGACAATAAAAGCTGCTAAATTGTGGCAACTCCATTCATTGTTAGTGGAAAGACAAAATAGAAAGGCACTTTGAAATGATTTACCAGTTTCTTACAAAACTTAATGTATTTTTACCATGCAATCCAGAACTCTTACTCCTTGGTATTTATTACTGAGGGATGTTGAAAACTTACATTCATTGAAAAACCCCCACGTGAATATTTGTTTAGTTTATTTGTAGTTGCCAAAATGTGAAAGTTACTAAGATATCCTTAGTAGGTGAACAGATTTTTTTTTTAAAAAGATACATCCAAACAGTGGAATATTTAGCACTAAAAAGAAAGGGGCTATTAAGCCATGAATCATGGCGGAGGTTTAAGTGCATACTACTAGGTGAACGAAGTCACTTGGAAAATTTTACATACTGCGTGATTCCAACTACGTGGCATTCTGGAAAAGACCTGACTGTGAAGACAGTAAATGAATCGTTGATTGCCAGGGAATGAGGGGGAATGACTAAACGGAACACAGAAGATTTTTAGGGCAGTTAAAAATTACTCTGTGATACCATGTAATTGACACAAGTCTCTATGTGTATTTCAAAACTTGTATGAAGGGTACTACCAAGAATAGACTCTAATGTAAGTTATGGACTTTGAGTGACAAGGTTGTATCAGTGTAACTCCATTGAATCTAACAAATAAAACAAATCTCTCACTCTACTGTGGGATGGCACATACAGGGAGGAGGCATACAGGTATATGGAAAGTCTGTGAATTCACTTCAGTTTTTCTGTGGACCTAAAGCTACTAAAAAGGGTGGGGGTATTTATTGAAAGGGTAAACATTTAAAACTCATATGATCACCATGCATTTATAATCTTCCATTTCTCCTTTGTTTCCCCTCTTCATTCCCCTTTAAATTCTATCCTTTCTCATTTTTTCATTGATCCTTTATTGCTTTGCTGAAAAAGAGAGGGGGTTGTGATGGATAGGTAGGTAAATAGGTGAACTTGACACTGTTAATCATTTTTCCTAAAAGTAAAACATGGTGCCCTTGTTAAAAGAAAGGTAATCATAAATTTTTCATGTGATTTCAGTGTTTTGAAATTGAGTGTCACTATTGCATCTCTCTTTTACCAAGCACCATTTTTATTCACTTGTTCTAAACTCAAGGTCATTCTCTGTGTGCATGGGAGTCAGTGCTTCCCAGAGTTGAGACATGAGGGAGGCTCACGCCGGGGACCGCCTTTCCAAGTGAGAACACTGGAATGCAGGAGCCAAGAAGGAAGTGTGTTATAGTCACATGTAACCATTAAGGAGGTGAAAGGTTATGTAGGATACTGACCTAGCTAGATAAACGAGGTGTGCAGATTCTTTTCCACTACAATTTTCATTTACAACAAGAACTTTTTCACATTGATCTGTGGTTCAGAGGTCGTTCGTGTTTTTCTGTCTTAAAATATAATTCAAGATATTACTTGTAACTTATTACACTTAATTTTGCTGTCAGTATAATTTGTAAAAAAAAAAAAAATTCCTTCAAAGATCACTTGAGAAATAGGTAGATTGTCCCCATGTCTGCCTTTTTTACAGTACAAAATTCAATTTCCCTTAGTTCTATTACATAGAAAAGCTGAAATAATTTGCTGTCATGTTAGTCTGCAGAACAAGTAGTACTTTGTACATTAATTTTAACATCCAAATATACTTAAAACTTCCCATAGAGAAGGGAACATCTTCATTAAAAGACATGGCCCCATTTCTGATACAGAGTGAGTCTTTGGCAATCCTTTGCAACCTTGCCTGGCTCAAAAGAGCAATTCCCTTTACCTAAGAGCGTTGATTTTGTTAATATTGGGTACAAAAAAAAGTTCTTGGAATCAAGGAATGCAGTCCTGTTAAACTAGCAAATTTTTATTAAGAGGGTGTGTCCCATGACCTTTCCAATTCTCCTTTGTCTAAAAGAACTTGAACATACCTTGATACAGGTAACTTTCTTTTAACTATATTTTTATGAAAATATATAAAATACACAGTACCAGAAAGCACAGTGCAATGAACCCCAGAGTACCTTCCCCATCACACATCTCCAACATTTACTGAGCGTGTGACCTATCTCACTTCACTTACCCCACACACGTGTGCAGATGCATACACACATTATTTAAAGTCTGTTATTTAAAGTATATAACAGGCATCACCATTTCATCTACAAATATTTTAGACTGATCTGTTTAGCAAAAGACAGCCTTAATACCGTCATAGCACACGCACCAAACACACCGATCCCTCAGTGTGAGCAAATACGCAGTCAGTGTTCAGGCCACATCAGTTTTCTGAGTCTTTTTCCTGTAGACGTGTTTGAACGAAGACCCTGATCACAGCTGCACGGCGATGGTTGCTGTGTCTGGGAAGTTCCTTACAGTTTGTAGGTTTCCCACTTGTTCTCCTCACCATCCATGTGCTGACGACTCCATGTCACTCATCTGTTGAGTCGCTCACCTCTTGGTCCGGTCGAGCCCACCTCCGTGCTCCTCTGACCCATGTTTTCTGTCAGCCCAAGGCTGGATGGAGCTCAGGTCTGACTGTTTGGCAGAAGCCTCTCACAGTGGAAGCTGTACTTGGGTTGTGTTTCATAGGATCACTCTGGGGAGGAGGGGGTCTTTGCTGTCTCTGTTAAAGCAGGACAAGACTACCACCCATCACTCCCAGGACTGCTTCCCGTGTCCTGCAGTCAGTTCTGTGGTCTGTGTCTTCAGAGAGCTCACAGGAATCTCTGCAGGTAATAACAGGATGCTGTTGTGATGTCACCAGTAGTCACGCACTTCCACTGAGGCTAGAGACTCTGATTCCCAAAGCAGTGGCTCCCAAAACTGTCTGTCCCATGTTGGAAATTATTCCAGCAACCTTTTGAAAAGTACAGATTGCCAAGATCCATTCCAGGACATTCTGATACCCTGGGACTAGGATGAGACCCAGGAATCTGGATCTTGTGTGGGATGATGAGATTGATGGGGTGGAAGGACTGGATCCCACAGGCCGTGTCCTGGACTTTGGACCTGGACCAGACGCCAGTGAGGAGTGTTGTAAACAAGGAGTGGAGGGGTTGGGGAGATGGGGCAGGAGGAGCAGTGGCTGGGCTGTTCCTGCCTTCCGGGAGAATCCGATTTGGGCCTGAGCTAGGACGTGGTGGCAGCTGCGGTGAGGAGAATCTGCACTGAGAGGTGACTTGTCTCTCGGGTGCATGTGGTCTGGAGGGCAGTGATGACATTGGTGTGGAAGCCCAAGGCCCTGGATGGTAATCTTAACAGGACAGTGAGATCGGATATTGAAGATACTTGTGAATTTTATATTTCTCCCTTTGACCTGTAATGCTGAAATCATGCTTTTCACCTCTTCACTCACTGTGGTTTGTAAGCTCTCTCCGTCAGGGTTCTGAAAAACAGAACCTGGGGTAGAGGAGAGGGTTATAGAGGCTAAAAAGACCCAAGGACTGCAGTGAAATCCCCAAGAGTCTATGGTGTCATCCCAGTCCCAAGCTAAAAGCCAGAGGGCAAGGAAAGGTGGTGGAGTTAGTTCCACCCAAAGCCAACAACCGTGAGGCCCAAGAGAAGCAGTGTTTCAGTTCAGGTTCAAAGGCTGGGAAGGACTGTGTTGTATGTCAAGGCAGACACGAAGGGTCACTCCTTCTGTTAATGTCAGATGATTCAGAAACAGCCTCATAGGAACACCCAGATTAATGTTTGACAAGGTAAGTGGGCACACCGTGGCTTCCTTAGGTTGTCACCTAGAATTAACTGCCACAGAAGCCACTTTCTCTCACCCAGATAGAGCTGCAGGGTAATTTTTCCATTTGCTTTCCATTCGGGCATTTGATTCTCTGATATCAGTCCCAATTACCACCCCACCTCATGTGCAGCCCTAGTGTGGAATCTCGGGAACATCTGTCGTCTCCCCAGCTCCCTTGCTCATTTACAATGTGTTTGGGACTTGGCAGATATGTGGCAGGGATTCTCCAGCTCTTCCCTCCTGGTGGAAATGGCATCGGTGAAAGTCACACCCAGGAGCTCACGGTGGCGGCCTGAGAGCTGAGTCTGCTCTCTTTATGGAGTTCCGTGCGAAATATTTTCATTTCTCTGATTAATTTGAAAAACAAAGTGAAACGAAGCCTGAACATCGCAGTGTTGAACAGCTGGGCGGTTGTTGCCGCTCACCTCCTGTATATGGCAGGGTGTCTCTGTTTGTTTTATTTTATTAAACACCGCCTTGCTCTGAAGCCAAGGCAGTGCTATCCCGTGGGTGCGGACCAGAGGCATGTCCTGCGCAGGCCGCTTCCCTGAGGCTGCACCTCGAGGTGGCCGCCCGCCTTGTTCCAGGCCAGATGTGAGCTTTGGGTTGCTGTTGACCTTACTGTTTACTGGGCTTAATTACATCCCCTTTCGGGACTTCCTCCTGCTGCTGCCCTCACACGCACACTGTGCTGCTCCACAGGGGTGAGGAGGAGAGGGCTTTTCAGCTGAAGCACTTAATTAGCTCTGGGGCCCCAGGAGAAGCCTGAGATGGAAATGCAGCCAGAAGAGGAGGGAAGGAATAACCGCACTTGAGATGCAGTGACCCATAGCAGGAAAATACTGACCACCTTCCAGGAGTGCCTGAGCTATTCAGATTGTCCCAGGACCCACGACCCTACCCACGATCGCGTCACACTTCCAGCTGCTTTCCAGTGGTATTCTGTTTACCCTGCTGCCGAGGCTCATTTCTGCAGGACCTGGCAGTGTCTATTTTCCCCAGTGCTCATAACATCCTGTGTGTAGATGATGGATGACCCACCAGTAAGATTCTTGGTCCCTGCCTGGCCCTGCTGGGTGACCAGATTGTCACTGAGAGCCCTCTAATTAACTTGTTTTAAATGTAGTCACTATCTAGTGAGTATTATCAAAAGAAAAGACATACAGTGTTAAATTGTGAAATGAAACAATAAGATACGGTCATGTAAATATATAAATGTAATTATCTATAGATGATATTATAGAGGTTTAATAGGGATGTTATATAGTTGTAAAGATATACTTATATTGATCATAGTTATACATTGTATGGAGATATTGTTAAGTATTGTATATAATTATGTAAATAGACTAATCAGTAGGATAAAATATTAGTCCATTCTTGTTGTGAAATCAAAATAAGTTCCTAGAAGTGAGGAGAACGTAGCAGCCCAGTCCCCCGGGGACCTCGGCACCAGCAGCCCAGGGAGCTGTCTCCGCTTCTGGTTGGCAGCAGCTACTAAGACAGCAGGCACATTGGAAGCCTGTGGCTTCTCTTCATCTTCTCAGAATGCTTTGGAAGCACTTTGATAATGAATTTGCATATGGGTTAGCATATGATCGACATCCACCCAAGTTCTTACCGCTTAAAGTTGTAGAAAAACTTGCATTTTAAATTCCTAAAAGTGTATGTTCATCCTGTGGAAAACAAGTAAGCTCGCTGTGCATCCAAAGGCCCTCGGAACACCGGAGGCCAACAGCAAGGGGCCGCGCTCCCCGCCCCTTCCTGGCGCATCCTAAGCAAATGAGTGTCTTTACAACGAAAGCACTGCCTGCCCCAGTCCCCTTCCGTAAGAGGACAGATGCTCTGTGCTGTTGCTCGACCTGTGACCTTGCCTGTGGCCACGGTGGACAGGTCTGTTGCACCCTGCCTGGTCCCTCACTCTTCTCCCTCCACTTGTCTGAAGCCAGGGCAGCCTGGACAGGCCCACGCCCTGCGATCCAGGAGGCTGGGGAGCTCAAGGCCCTAGGGGTAGCTGTGAAACAGGATGAAGGAAAGCCTGGGGGAAGATGTGCCTACCTCTCACCCCTCACAGGAACTGTTCGGAAGTGCAGGCCACCTGGTTTCCAGGGTGTCTCTAGCAGAACTGAGCCTCATTGTCCACAGTGAGGACCTGCTCCACAGCACCCGCTGGTTGGCTTTTCTACCCACCCTGCTTCGCTGTGCCCTTGATTCTATTCCCAGGTTCGCCCCTCACCATCTGCTTTCAGAGCATCGCAGGCTGAGTCCTTGCCCAGGATAAAGGATCCTGCCGGCTGGTGCATGCCCTTTCAGACCTTTTTTCCATGCACACATACATGCATGAGCCAGGGGTGGCCGACCCCTGGGTCACAGCTGGGTATCAGGCCTCTTAGGTACTGGCCACACAGTGGAGGGTGAGCAGCGGAGGCCTCTGTATTTACAGCTGCTCCCCACCTGTCACATCACCATTCTGTGGGAGTGTGAACCCTATCGAGAACTGCGCATGAGGGTGATCCACAGTGCAGGCTACTTATGAGAATCTAATCCCAAAACCACGCCCCCCTCAACAATGAAAACATTGTCTTCCGTATATCTGGTTCCTGGTGCCAAAAATGCTAGGGCACTGCGGATATGCCCCTATGGCTGTCCTCTGTGTGTGTGTAATCTTACGTGTGTTTCTTTAAATCCCCCTGCCCATCCCTTGCATTTCCCTTTCCCCGGCCACAACTCTTTCCAACTCCTTCTTTTGCTGTCTTCTTCCAATTAAAATTACATCCATGCATTGCTGCTTCTTGGGCTTTTAAAATAACCTTAAATTCTGCTTGTCAACATCACACTGTGACTGGTGGTTTTCCTACGAGCACTACGCCAGCTCTCCATCACCAACAAAGAGAAGCATTTGCCATTCACCCCCGTCACTCTTTGCATGTCACGTGTCAGGACTGTGGTGAGCTCAGCTTGGTAGGTTATTATGTAGTCCTCACTCACTGAGCCTCAGATTCTCAGTCCGTCGTGTGACTCTCTTCTCAAACATGTTCTCGCTGAGCTCTCCTGGGTTGTTCTCACCTGCCGTGGCAGCCCGAGTCACACCTGCCCTGCAGTCTCCCTTCTGCATTACCCCTACTCCTGAATTGCTTCCCTGCCTCTAGTTCCCCGCATCTCCCTCTTTCTCGATTTACTCCCTCACTTGATGGATGTAAGAGCTTCTTGAGGCCTCGTGTGCAAGGCCTAGATTTCCAGTGATATGTCTGAAAATGTCTTCATTACTTTCACTGAATGTGAAATGTTAGTTGGAAACCATTTTCATCTGAATTTCACAGGGATAACTCCATCATTTTTAGCCCTGTTAGTGTTAAGCACTTGAGAGCCCTTGTCATTCTTGATCCTTTCTGTGTGACATAGTCCTTCCCTGTCCCCTGCCAGAAGCACTTCCCTGCAGCATCTTCTCTCTGTCTTCCAAGTCCTCAGCTTTCTGAATTCACTATGGTTAGTACCCATCAGTTCCACTGGACTCTCCATGGCTGCAGTCAGTTTCTCTCACGTGCTTTGTTTTATGGGAAATTTTCCTGATCATTTCCTCTTTTACGGTGGTTTCTGTTGTTTCCATCTGGAATTCCATTTATTCAGTGTTGAACCTCCCGGTCTGTCCCTCCCATTTTCTTGTCTCCTCCGTTTGTTTTCCGTTTCTCTGTCTCCATCCTCCTCTCTCAACAAATTGGTCCTTCACTGTGGGTCCTTAGAGAAGCACTGCATGATGAGATCTTTCTTATTTGTCCTTTGTTAACAGTCTGCTTGCTACTTTTGCATCTCCTAATGTTGTTAAAAATCCACAAGCCTAATTTCTTGCTTCCTGAAATAGTCCGTTTTGTTTTGTTTTCCATCGAGGTCAGTGATGTTCCTCCTCATGCATTTCCTTTGTTGTTACTGCCCAAAAGACACATTCAAAATTCTTCTTATGCATTCATGTATTTAAGGAGCCACAGACTCTGTCCCATACCTACTAAATTCTCTGTTCACTATTCAGATCAACATTTGGGAGTCACCCTTTCTCTCTTATGAAGCCCTGTCCAATTTGCATCAGGCTTTCTTGCAGATGCTTCAGTTCCCCTAACTCCATTTATTCAGATTTGTTTCCCAAATAAATCGTGCTTTCCTTAGATAAAAGACGCTCACCGTGGCCTTAGCCGGTGAGCCTCGCACTGTCCTTTGTCGCCTTTGTAAACTGCACCTTAGAATGCAGCGAGCCGGTTTTCCCCCTGACAGTCCTGTGTTCCTCTCTGTGTGTCATTTATGTTTCATAATGTTAATGAATCTCAGCATATGCTGCAGCCCTTTGAGATGATATGTAGGGGGAAACAAATGGATAAGAACATCAGTGCTTTCCAGTCCTGCACAGCTTCTTACCTTTATTGTTTGCCTGTGTGAAATTCCCATCCATTTTTAAATAGACTTACTTCTGTTCCCAGCAATTCCCTGCAATGCATTTACATTTACATATATAATTTTCATTCCAGGCAACCAATTTTTTTTTAAATTAAGGCTTTACCTAATCTGTTTTCTAATTGAGATCACCTGTTTCTATTATTTATGAGTAAAATTAAGAGACTGATGTTGGAATCAAGAAAGCATTTGCTAATCAAAGTTGAAAATGGTAGAAAATTAAACGATTGCCTTTTGCTCAATGGATTGTTTAGCCAGCTGGAAACACAACCCCAGTGGATCCTGTGGCTTGGATTTCAGAGCTCTTTGATTAAGTACTGTGGCAACAGGAGGGTTGGTTCTGGTCTTATTAGCTCCAGAGTATGGGGTGTTTATATGTCTTGGTATATGTTCCCCTCTCCTTTTCTGCTTATAGTGCTCACCTTCCAGTTCACAAAATTGAATTTATTCATAGTTTCTTATTCAAAATAATATGGGCACATTCTAATAATAGCTTCATCAACATACAGTGACATTCCTTACTTCAAAGGGCAGTTTCCTCGGGGCAAAAACTGCAACGGTCACCTTAGACCCAATTAGCTCATTATGTCTTAGCTTATAGACCCCACAGCATTTCCCAAGATCCTGCAAGTGCTGAGATTTTGCTTTGGTTTGGAAAGCCCTTCTGAACACATTCTTCCAGTCCTCCTTAAACTTGCACCACACTACTTTCAGCACAATCACCTGGAAGCAGTCGCTGGTGCCGAAGGTTCTGACTCTGATGTGTACACAGCTTCTGGGTTCACATGGTGTCTTAACACTGCCAGGCTCATTTGTCCAGGAAAACAAGTATTCTGTCCTCCGCCGAATCCACAAGTTTCTTCACTGGTTGTATGCAGCCATTTCTCTGATTTTAAGAGATGGGCAGGATGGTTTTAAGAGTTTGTAAAGTTTGACTTTGGCGCACAAATGAAGATTCAATCACCTTCCTTCTCTAGAGTAATTTAATAACCTTCTCTTGGGCAGGAGGAAGTGTGTAAATGTGTGAGAGTTTGCTGCGTATCAAAGTCCTGAGGAAATAAAGCCCCTTATTATTAACATTACCTAATGCAAAACACTTCAGTGCATCCTTGCCTAACAAATAATGTCTTTTACGAATAAAGTACTGTGCTGGAGATAGATTTATTAAGACATATAGATAGATAGATAGATAGATAGGTAGATAGGTATAGATATGGTTATATAGATAGATAGATCTTAATTTCTCAATTCTATGTCTATTTAGAAAAGAACTTTTATTTTCATTGCCCTATATGCAATATATACCTAATTCCGTCCTTTTTAAAAGACAGATGTTACATTTGAGAAATTTCCTTTTCTTTCTCCCCGCTCCATCTCTGATAGAGTCAGGCCCCAGGCATTGTCCCCAGTGAAGGGGACCATTGGTGCAGATAATGCAAATCCCTGCTAATCCTCTCTGTTGGATGGGGTCATCACCGAGGGCCACAACCTCCTCACACCTGGGGTTTAAATGTGACTCCCCCAGTGACACAGAGCAGGGCCCAGATACTGAGAAGTAGCTCCCAAGGCAGAAGGGTAATCTACAAGACAAGTAGGTCCGCAGGATCCTCGGGAGCCCCAGGTCTGGGAAGTAAAACAAGGGCCACAGATCTGACGCCCCTAAAGTCTGAAAAACTTCCCCGCTTGCCCTGCATTGAGGGACTCCTGGTTGTTCAGACATCCAAGCCCAGCTGGCTTTTGGTCACAGGGAATTTTCCAATGACAGAAGCTGCCTTCGGTCAGATACTAAAGGGAAGGTATGTCCTGTTCAGCCACAGCCACGGCCCGTGGGGAGAACAGGAGAATCACTCAGGGTTCCCAGTGTGTTTGCATTCAGTTCTGGGGTACTACAAAAAGAGTTTAGGGTACCAGCAAGCAGTGTGCAAAAACACCTCAATCCTTGTCTTTTTAGCATTGGATTCTCTTAAATTGTTGTAGACAAGAGGTGCTGAGCATCAGGATTCTCACTCAGAAGTCTGCCAGTCACACGGGTCATTCGGAACAGGGATTGCATCTCAAAATGTCAGGGATCTCTGAAGTTTTAAACAGCACTGGCAGGAGCTATAAGTTGAAAAACAAGGGAGGTAATAGGGTTTTGCTGTTGTTTTTGCTTTTGTGTATGCATTTTTCAGAATGCCGGCATCTAAAATGTGTCTTCTAACAAGCTGTTTGAGCTGGAGCTGGAGCTCCGTGATGGAGCACTTGCTTTGCATGTGCAAGGCCCTGGAATCGACCCCCAGCACAGGAAAAAAGCGGGACTAGGGTTTGGGGGATAATTCATTTCTTTAGCTTTGATTCCTCATTTTGAAAACATACTACCTCTTCCTTGCTTTAAAGCAACTCTGAAATAAAAGGTCTGCTAGTGTCTGATGTGAGATGATTCAGGAAAAAGTTTCTTGTGCTCTTCTACCTTCCTTTGAAGAGGAATTCATTTAAGTTATACACAGTACTTCCACATTTTAATCCCATGTGCATTAAACGTCTGAAAAAGGAGAAAGTTAACAGCCTCCTAGCTCCCAGGACAGAGCTGGCCAGATGCTAATATTTACTTACTGTGTAAATGCTGTCCATTAGACCCTGCCGCAAGCACTCTACAGGCAGGCAGGCGCTCACTTGATCTTCTAATCCTAAATGGAAGCTACAGCAATCAGCTGAGGATGCTGGGGTACAGAGGAGTGAGGGGCCCCCTCCCCACCACTGTGCTGTTCTGTCCCCTGTCCAGCATGGTGGCCGCAAAGCACTGGTGCCTGAGAAGCGCCTCACAATGTGACCCTGGCCTCCTGTCAGGTCAGGATGCGTCTCTGGGGTCCCCTTCTGGCTGCAAAGCTGGGTCTTCGTGCGTGGATACTGAGCCTGCCACAGCCCCTCACCCGGAGCCAAACGTGTCCCCAAGGCTGCGGCCCACAGTGAGCCCTGCACACTGGGCTTCTTCCCCCCGATCCTCCTGCTTTTGCTTCACCCAAGCAGTGTAGAAAGTGGCACCTGTCGCAGTGTCCTGGAGGCTGTCACATCCTCCCCACAGCTCCAGTTGCCCTGGCTTCTGGCTCACAGATGCAGGACAGACAGTTCCACTCTTCCCCTCTGTGAGCCGGGAAGACGGGATGGCTTCGTCAGTCAGCCTCCATGCCCTGGGAGATTCGGGTCTTTCTGATGCGGCCCGTCTGGAGGATTTTGCCAGAAGCTTGATCTTCTGCCAGACTAGGTCATCATAGTCATTGAAGCCATTTAATATCCCAAGCAAGAACGTCAACCTGTAAAAATGGAGCGTCACATGGACTTTAAACACATACCCCTTATAAAATTTTTAAAGCTTTCTGGATTTTATTAGAATGTGTGAACCAGACTGAGTATATTAAATTTATGAATCCAATTGATGCAGTACCATAATAATTCAATACAATATGCTTATGTCATTAAACTCGTAAAGAAGACTCTCTGAATAGCTGTAATGAATAGTTCTGATTCTGTAATCACAGACTAACATTTTCACCCTGCTGAATTTTAACTGAGAGCTCTCAGACTTCTCTATAACTTCAAGAAATAAATGCCCCATTTCATATGATGACTACTTACCTCACCTATTTACTTTCAAAGCTGGGATAGTAAAAGTAGGTGGTGGAAAAGAAGGACCTGCTGACACAGAATTATACATTAGAAATACTAAAAGAATTGTAAAAGATTGGCATGAAGTACAGTAGAGCATTCGTTAATATCTAGTCATATCAGTAGAAGCCAAAGAAACTTTCTGATTCTGCCCGACTGATTTAATTTCTTCCTTCATCTCTTACCTTATTCTCATCCCTTATATTTTGATTACGTCATCGTGTAATAAATGCCCCCAAAATCTAGTGCTGATGGTGGTTCTTCTGAATCTGGGCAGGGCTCAGTGGGGTGTATCATCGCCTCCAGGGGCGATCAGGTCAGGTCTCTGTGTGGCCGGCCGCCTTCTGGTCCCTGCTGTGGAGGACTGCGCTCAGCGGGGCAGTGCCGTCCGTTGGCTGCGGCAGGCCAGAGCATCACCTGTCATTGACCCTAGAGGAGGAGACACCCAAGGACAGAACCCAGGAAGAGGGCTCCTGGGGGCAGCAGCGTCACAGACAGTCCACTTTACCAGGCAGGTTTGTCGGTGGGAGCAGCCTCACCTGTTCTTGATCTCCCAAGATCAGATGAGATCAGGCGTGGTCAGGATGATGTGGCCGTGGACCTGTTCCTGACCTTGATCCTGGTATTTGGAAGTTTATATTGACTGAAAACAGAGGCCACATTTGGGCTAAGTTTATCTGTAAATGATCCTGGGAATTCTGCACATTAGGAAACTCGGTCTTGACATAATCCTGCCCAGATGGGATGGGCGACTATATCAGAACAATGTATTTAAGAATGTATATATATATATATATGAATACGGAGGGGTCTTCTTATCCACCCTCTGCCGTCTGTGGTTCCTTTCTTTGTTAATGAACCAAAGGCTCTAGCTAAGAGTCTTCAGCTGCCACGTGACTTTTATGAGGACAGGAGAGTACTGGGTGACCTTCCGAAGGTTTTTCCCAGACCCTTGAGCCTGTGGTAAGACAGAAACACTGAGTATCTCCTCTGCAGCACCACTGGCGAGGGGCGGAGGATACACTAATGCAAGGCCCGTGAGGAGCCATTCGGCCTAATCTATCAGAAGTAAAGGTATATGCATACCCTTCAACTCAGAAACTCTGTTTCAGGAATTGATAGGGGCTTGTATAGTGACACCTTGCCAAAGTACAAGTTTACTATAATGTTATTTGTACTATTTTTTATCCTTTTATTCAATAAATATTTGTTGAGCCCCTCTTCCGTGGCAGATACCACGTTAAGTACTCGTATACATCCTGTGAGGAAATTACTGAAAATCCTCTCCCTTGTATAGTTTACACTCTTCTTGGGCTACTGCAAAAGATAGCAGCAGCCTATATATTCATTAGTAATGAGCTAGAACAATTGATTTCAGAATGAGAAATGTTCTATTTGTGAAGAATATTCTTAGTAAAAACTGTTAAGTAAGCCGGGCGTGGTGGCGCACGCCTTTAATCCCAGCACTCCGGAGGCTGAGGTAGGAAGAGCGTTGTGAGTTCGAGGCTAGCTTGGGCTACAATGCGAGCGCAAGGCTGGCCTGAGCTACATAGTGCAACCCTGCCTCAAAAAACTAGGGCTGGGAGTTTGGCTCAGTAGCTCAAGTGCTTGTCTGGCAGGCATGAGGTTGTGAGTTCGATCCCCAGTGCCACAAAAAAAAAAAAAAAAAAAAAAAAAAAAAAACTGTTAAGTGAAGAAAGTAAAGGACAGAAGGGTGTGTCTCTTACATACCTGTTTGTATAAATTGAAGTGGGGCAGCTTTGTTTGTATTTGCTTATATGATATAAAATGCCCTGGAAATACACAAAAATCTAATAAAATTTAGGGAGTGTTAGAAACTTGGGGTAATAGAAATGAGTTGAAAGGGCGACTGCAGTGTGGGAATACACACTTGTACACATGGACACACAGACACACAAAAGTTCTCTTTCAACTCAGGTTAAACTTTTCAACTAGTAAGTGAAAGTGTTACTCATTTTAAAAATTAAATTTAAATGCATTTAAAAGCCGAAGTATCAGTGCACACTCTGGGTTCAGCACCCACTATTAGAAGGCGTGGGTGCTCCAGACTCCAAGTGCAAAGTTGTACTGTCAAGTAAAGTGGTCACCCTGTGAAAGGGTCCAGTTCCCAGCCTCATGGATATGTTTAATTTTTTATTAAGGTAAACATTTTAAAATTGCATCTCTCAGTTGCACTGGCCATATTTAAAGTGTTTAGTAGCCACTCAGACGGTGCCAGCACAGCCCATCTGCCCACTGGCGGGACATGTTCAGAGGATGCTGCCTGCCACAGGCACCTTGGACAGCCCGTGAGGCACAGCGCCTGTGGGCCTGGGCGGGAGGCAGGAGGGCACACTCAGCCCGGGAGCCCAGGCCAAGCTGCAGGTGGCCGGCTGGATCTATGTGGGCTCCATCTGGATGGGTTCTTTCACAGCTGCTATTTACTCTGCTGTGCCCTGCCTTGGCCATGTGCTGTACATTCCGGATCCCAGCTTGGGCCAGCATCGGATGAGCTGCAGTTCTGTGCACAGGAGAGGTCTGAGGATCACCCCAGTGACCCTCGCCCCTGTGAGCACATAGAACCTGTGAGTGTGATGAGACCCCCTCCTCTGGTCACAGGGTGTGATAAGGCAAGGTGACGTTACTCCTGCCTGGCTCATCTTATCTCAGGAGCCCTTCAAGGGCAGTGTCCTCCAGCCTGTAGCAGAAGGAAGTGTAGCAGATCGAAGCATGAAGGGGGTCTATGGTTGCCAGGTCCCAGAATATGGATAATCTTTAGGAGTTGGAGCAGCTCGTGGCTGAACAACCTGCACGGGGACCTCAGAAGGGACCTCAGCCCTACAGCTGCAAAGAGCTGCATCTGGCCAGCAGGCTGAGTTGGAAAGCAGTTCTTCCTAGCAGAGAAGAGCAGAGCCTGTGCCACAACTGAATTTCAGCCTACACTATGCACAACTCCTGCCTACTGACCTAGGTACCAATAGATGGGTGTTATTTTAAGCTATGAAGCCTTAGTACCGTATTATGCAGCTACAGAAAACTGACAGAAGTTCACAGGTCAGGTCTGCCCTGCCAGCCGTTTGCACACTGTGACCAGTGCTGTCTCACACGTGCTACAGTTGTGATTTGTGAGACCAAGCAGGCCCACTGCCTGTTCTCCCAGTGCTGGTGCCCTGGCTACCACTCATGCCAGACTGCTCCCAAGGGCCTGTGATATCACCTTCTGCACCCTGGGGGCTCTGCTTTTGGTTGCTACCGGTCCCCAGTGGAGTCTCGGTCTAAGAAGGTCCCTCACCACTGTGAGATGGCCGCACTCTGAGGAAGAAAGGGGCACTGGCATTGGGAATCACCGGACAGAGAGTAAAACTGTGGGAGCCACGTGTCCTGGACTGGGCACAACATGTGCTGACTACTGACTCCTGGGGTTATCTATCTTAGGGAAACAGAGCGGACTGGGCAGGAAATCTCTTTCGTTTCGTAATGTATCACCTTTCCATCCCTCTGGTGTAATGACTGAGAATAACAACTTAAAGGAGGAAAGATTTATTTTGGCTCACTGTTTCAGAGGTTTCAGTCCATGGTCAGCTGGTTCCACTGCTGTGGGCCCAAGGTGAGCCAGAACGTCATGACAGAAGAGCGTGATGGAGGAAAACTGCTCACTTAACGGCAGCCAGGAAGCAGAGCAAGGGAGCTGAGAGAGGAAGGCACTAAGGATAAGATGTACCCTGCAATGGGACACCCCCAGATATCTGCGTCTTGCAACTGGGCCTCACCTCCTAACAACCCATTCAGCTGTGAGGTCATGAATGGATTAACCCATTGTTAGGGTCACACCCTCATGATCCAGCCACCTCTCTGGTCTATGCCCCACCTCTGAACGTGGCTGCATTAGAGTTGAAGTCCTCAATATGAGTCTTT
Source organism: Dasyprocta punctata (assembly GCA_004363535.1). Classification (NCBI taxonomy): domain Eukaryota; kingdom Metazoa; phylum Chordata; class Mammalia; order Rodentia; family Dasyproctidae; genus Dasyprocta; species Dasyprocta punctata. Next base: position 45,443 of record RJWM01006354.1, read on the forward strand.
GGGGGATGCTTCATATTTAAACTGTAACATATGAAGACCTACGTAACAGCATTAACCTTTGCCTCCTAGCCTATAAAGTCCCAAATAGGCTATCCTATCTTTTATAGAAAAACCTTGCCTGGCCCTGATGTGGCCCTATAAAAACTGAGAAGAGTGCACATATGTCAGCACTGCAGGAAACTCATAGAGATGCTCACCCTGCAGGTTCAAATGAAGTTGCTCATTGGCCCAGGGTGCCCTAGGGAAGGTGGTGGGAGAAGCAGCTGTGAATTAGTAAGTGTCTGTAGGCTCATGGATCCTGTTGCAGCAGCATCATCATCATCAGCAGCAGCAGCAGTAGCATCATCATCATCATCATCATCATCGCTTGACCAATGCATGGCAGCCAGCAAAGACTCACTGGAGGCCTGGTAGGACTTCATGTGTCAAAGAGAGAGTGCCAGCTCACAGTGAGGACTGGCGGAGCACCAACCGCAGAGCAGTCCCACGTCCAGGGGCTCCGTCCCCGTGCTGTTGCCTGGCCCAGCCTCGCAGGCTGAGGGAGAGCCCAGGGCTCCGCTTCCCCGCTCAGGCTCTGCTGCTGCTCCCTGCCCTGCGCACAGCTGCCGTCCGCCCTCTGGTGTCTTTGTCTGCTGGTTTCCTACCTCTCTGGCTTGACATTTGCCAGTTTCTGGGACTAGGTAGGTGCCTTTCCTGTGTTCTCCTTAAGCATCGTCTTCCTGTTCTTTTAAAGCTGTATTTTCCTGCTTTCTCTCTCCATCCCCCTGGCAGGACTGGAAGTTACTTAGAACAGAAATTAAGTCTTACTCACTGCTGAATCCCCAGCAGCTAAGCGCCTAGCCCAGCTCAGGCGTATAGAAAGCCCTGAGTGAGTAAGTGGTTGGGTGCACACATGCAGTCAGTGAGAGAGAAGTCAATAAAAAGCAAACCTTGAGCCCGTCTTTAAATGATGAGATTTCAGTGGTGGAAGCAAGGCACCGACAGCAGCAGCAAGGAGCGACCCTGAGCGATGAGACGTGCCGCTGGCCCGTGAGCTTTGTGAAGGAGGCCGCGCGTGTCTCATTCAGGGCCTGGCTCACTGCTTCACATGGAGTAGCTGGACAGTAACTGTCATGGATGCATGAGTCCCCGGAATCAAAATGTCCTAACTTCACCAGGGTGGGGGGACATTCATTTTGCATTTTGGGAAGTGACCCCTGCATAATTGATCCAGTGCCACCTGGTTTTAGGATTTCTAAAAAGCCAGCGAGAGGTGTTCAGACTAGAATTTGTGGGAGTTTAGAACTGGGAGACTGGACTTGGGGGTCACACAGAGCCCCCTGGATCAATGCATAACACGTAGCCAGGGGTGACCAGACCTCTCTCCCGTCGGGGTGCCTCTCAGGGTGTCTCCATTCAGAGCCAGTCTGTCTTCAGAGCTCATCAGTCGATGATGAACTTTCCGAGTGCTGCCAGGTGAGTAAAACCTCCAAGTCTTACGCGACTGATATTTGTCTTGAAGCTGCCACTATGGCTAATGACTTCTGGGAATGAGAAACTCTCTTCCCTGTTAATGTGTCACAGTGGAGAGGCAGATGAGGTCCCATTACATTTTTAAAGAACATCTCAATTTTAATAATTTCTATAAATTTAAATTAAATTATAGATTTATGTTACATTTTTGTAAGATGCAGAAGGTCCCACAACAATGAGGTGGCTGGGAAAATCATTAAAATGACCCGGCTGGGGTGAGCTACTCCACATGACAGGAGCCGTAAGCTGCAGTTACATCCACGAGGCTTATGAAACTTTTTCATAATGTGCAATGGTCATGACTGTGTTCCCTGCTGATTACGGACAAAGGGAGGGAGCCGGGCGATAAGGAGCTGAGGTCTTTCGCCTGCTTCTGCAGGCCCTCATTCTCATACTCACATATAGGCTGGGTGATTGGAATTCAAGACAGATCATGAGAGCCGCCTTGAGCGTGCTGTTGACAAACCTGAAGAAAAGCCACGCTGCATTTCAGGCTGAAGGGCTTGGGTCTCGAGAGTTATCTTAGTCATCCATCCTGATTTTGAAGAACCAGTCACCACCTCTGCCTCTCGTGGCCATTGACCACGTCTGAATCACTGCATCTGGGGAATCTCAGTTTCCTCGTCTGCAAACAGGACACTCGGATGTGCCGTCCTCTTCCTAAGCGTGACCTGGAGTGTCACTCAGGAGCACTGCAGACCCCAGGCCAGAACTCAGGCTGCCTCATTCTGCTTCAGGCCCCGCGACTCAGCGCACAGATCTCCGCACCTGCCGGCGCTGCTTCCCTGTCCGCCGTTCGCTGACACCGGGACTCACTCCTCCCCTAGGCTCAAAGCTTCCCTCCTTTCAAAAAAGGATCCAGACGTGAAAAGGAAGAGCTGTGAGAAGAAGGAGCCACACTGTGAAATTCCCTGCTGATTTCAGAGGTTTTTGCCACGGTGGACTGGGGAGCTCATGGTCAGTACTTACCATCAGACTGGCATTTCCTCCAGAATCTAGAGATGAAAAGCAAAACCCAGCAGAGGCAATTGAAAGACCACGTTTTCCCCAGTTGTTGCAGTAACTTGAAGACATATTTTTCGGTCAGAGCTTAGTCTGAAATTTTATTATGTCATACCTGAAGCAGACCTTCATCGGGGGTATCTAACATAGAGCAGCATGTAGCAGTACAGTCTTTTAGAACTTTAGCTCGGAAGCCATAATCAACATACTTGCATCGGAGAAAAAATGAAAATAGACTGAATTCTTTCTGAGTTACCCCCAGGGAGTATATTTTGCCTCTCGAAACTCATTAACATGGCCAATAGACCATATTAATCTATGTTTTGGTTCAAAAGATTAATAATGTTTAGTTGCATTTTGAGATGGTGTTGAAATTTTAAAGATTGGCCTACGTGTAGATCAGAATTTGGGGGGCCCTCCCAGCCTAAGGCTTGACCCAGATGTGTCTGGAGGATGTGCTCTTCTGTCTGAAGCACTGCTCTCAGAGCCTCCTAAGTCAGCCTCTTCCTGAGAGGAGTACCATGGCCAGATGCCTTGATCAGACAACCGACCAGCCCCAGAGGGTTTAGCCATGGTCTGTCCCAGGGGTTCCTTCTGAACCCCACTAGTGTGTGCCACCTGCCCATTCCTGGGGACTGCTGTCAGTCAACCACATTGCAGTAGAAAATGACTGTGGTCATTGTAGCAAATGGACTCATCCGCTCCCAGCCTTGGAAATGCACAGACCCCAAAGACTGTCTTCCGGCTCCCAGGCTGCCGCCTCATGAGCGCCTGCTTGAAAATGCTCTGTGATGCGGCTGTACCATCTGGAGCACCTGGGTCCCACCAGAGTCCTGTGGCAGCTCCGTTAGCTCTGGCTGTGATGTGTGCATCCTGTAGTATCATAGGAAAAATCCACCCACCTCCTGTGCCAGGTCAGCCACAGACCAGTCACCAGAGTATGTCTTCCAGAGGAGATCTGGGTGCCCTTCGGGAGGGAAGGTGCCAGCGCCCCCCCCACAGAGCAGGAAGGTAGTGGCGTTAGGGGAGCTCCGTGGATGCATGGAGGATATCATTTCCCCAGGCTCTTGTGCAACATTAACTTTAGAGAGCCCAGGAGCACTGGTCACCACAGAAGCGACACCAGCCCTGGGGATGGCAGCCTGTGCGGCCCTGCAGCCAGGGCACCCAGGATCGAGGCCTCAACCCATGGCACACGGCGCCCTGGGCACGGACCGCGCATGTAGCACCCTGACGCTCAGACCAGCCTCAGAGCCAGGAGCTGTGGCTTTGAGTCCTGTGATCTCCGGGCACAGCCTAGGCTGCCGGACCTTGCCACTGAGAAGGTGGAAGTAAGCGCAGCCCCTTCTTCACTAGGGTGCTGTGGGCGTTTAATAAGATACACCTTTAAATGGTCTCTGCAGTGGGCTAGCCGTGGGAGCCGTGAGACCGGCAGTAGTCAGACATATGTGTGCGCTTCCTGGGGAAACGTGTGGGGTCCTGGCAGGACGGGGTTTAAAGAAGAAGAGGCCGCTTTGGAGAGGGGAGGTTGGGAGCCCCAGGGCAGTGTCTCTGCCAGTCACTCCTGCCTCTTCCACCTGTTTCTTTTGCCCTCTGCCTCAGAAGCTCACAGTTCTCTGCATGACTTGGAATTCCTTTGTTTCAGGAGGATTTTTAAAATCACAAACCAGAGTCTCACTTCTCTTGGAAGACACTCAGGAACCTGTCTCTACCTTTTCTGTCCCCCACCTTACCCCACACTGTCCCCGTGTAGGTGACTCTCACACAACCTGCCCGCCTGACGCCTGAGAAGGACGTTTCCCGACATCAAGGTGCTCCATGTCAGGACTGAAATGTGCCTTAAAGATTAGCCATCTAAATTGATTTTCTGAAAGGATTGCTAAGAAAGCACCGTATGTATACTTCACTGTTGACCCAAGTAGCAAAAAGTAAATAAGATGAATAAACATGTCTGCTGTATTTCTCACTATCCTTTAGTCCTGTCTGCCAGCTTATAACCATGCGATGACGATTCATCGCTCATCGTCATGCTCTCCCCGTGACACCCCCGCCCTTCCCCTTCTCCCCACGCCAGTCCTCCCCCCTTCCCTCTAGACACCCGCTTTCCCGCCTCTGCTTCCTTTCTCTGGTCCTTTCCCTTGCCTAGTCACTTGCTCTTGGAAGACGCCCCAGACCCCGCTGAGGACGCTGTCTGCTCATTTCCGGGTTTGAAGCCCTCTGAGAGGGTTTGGTCTGACCTGACCTTCCTTCCCAGCCCCAGGGGTGCAGCTGGTCAATGAGCACACTGAACCGATGTCTCGAAAGGCAGAGGGAGATGCAGGTGTCACACCCGCCGCCTGACTGCTGGGAGTGGGGCGGGCAGAAGGTGCGGGCTTTCTGTGGTACCTGAAGGCCCCAGAGATTTAAATATGCCCGCTCTATTTCTTTTTGTAATGGAGATGATTTTCTCTGTGAAAGTCAGACAAAGCTATTGGGTATTGGATTTTACAGATCCTTTTCCTGCTCGCCCTTCTGACCCTGATAAGTCACTTAAATTCCTGATGTCCTTCAGTTTTTGCAGTTTTCATCTATAAAATGTGCTGCCCTGGGGATGCGGCTCGGTTCCAGGATTTATCTCTCACGGGTGGAGGTGGCGGGGAGAGGCCGGTGTCTGGATCACAGGAAGAGCGAGCGTCGACAGGGGAGCTTTTAATTTCTCCCTTCAGCCGCAGATGCTGTGGGAAGCATCATGAGCGCAAGCAGCAAAAAAAAAAAAAAAAGAAAGAAAGAAAGAAAAAAGAAAAAAAGAAAAAAATCTATTAAATACATGTGCTAAGTATTTTATATGTATATTTCAAGCATGTGCTAGCTGAGAGCTGACCCATTGGCTGATCTTGGATTGAGCCTCAAGTCCAAAGGCAGAAAGCACTTCATTATTAGAGGGGTGGTGACAAGCTTGCCTCCCCATGGAAAGTGCCATTACTAAACCAGAGTTCCGACAGAAGGGTCCCACCCATCATCGTCACGTACGTGCCCCCCATCAAGTGATCAGGTGGTGTGTGCACGCGTGGAATCCCACACGACGGGGTTACCAAGCAAGCCACACCACACATGCAGGGTGGGGGCGTCTCACAGTGTTACACGGCGGAAGCCAGACACAAAGCAGTGACCGCACCGGAGTGAGGCTCCGGAGGTGCTGCTAGAAGGCCAGCCGGGTGACCTTGCGGGGAAGGGGTCTGGATGACGGACGGTTATCCTTCGTTGACAATCACATAGGTACAGTCATTATGTGAAAATTCCTTGGACTGCGCGTTTAGGGTGCTGTCTTCTGTGCATTTGTTTCAGCTTAACACCGTGGATCATCAGGGTTTCTTAGCACCTCTGCTCAGCTCTGCAGTGTGCCGGGAGTGATGGGGGCTATAAAGAAGCCTGAGTCACCACTGTGACTGCGGGAGTCTCTTCTGCCCCCACTAGCCTGGTCCCTGGGTTTTATTATTCTCCAGAAATTGCTCAGCCTGCTCCAGGTGTGTGGCTTGGGATGCAGCCGCAACGCTTACAGACCCGGGAGCGCTTCGAGGCTGCTCCAGAGACCTCTTCCCAGTCAGATGCCTTCTTTGCCCCAAGGAAGCAGTGTCTGGAAACCAAGCTTCTTGATACTCTTGCGAGGCAGAGATTGTTTCACGAAGAAAAAGCTCTTCGGTAACATTTAAAAGTGGCCAAATCAGCTCTTTCTATCTGGGTTTCATCAAGGCCTGCTAATGAATTTCTTTAAAGAAGAAAGCTTTACTGCAGCTGACTTATAGTTCTCTTTTAACGGCTGTGCTCAGGCAGGCAAGGTGTCTCCAGTACTCCCCCACTTTATTTATGTTTTTAACTTCTCATTATACCTTTCAGGCTTTATTGACCCTTTAAAGGGTCCTTACTTTGTGAACCAACTATGACAAATGTTGATGCAACATCTGTTCCCAGATTTAAATTGCCACCTAGTCTGGCAGAGTTCATCTCAAGGCAAGCTTGGTGGAAAGAGTGGCCTGCACATTAATGCTGCTCCCGGGGTACCTGAGGTCACCACCCGCAGGCCACAGAGACAGCGACTGCGCAGAGCCCCTCTCCACCCTCCACTCAGCTGTGAAAGAGTCGCAGCTCGGTGCATATGTGGGCAAGTGCCTCATCCTCATCCTAAATCGCTTCTCCCTGCTCTGCCAGCGACAGCCCGGCATGCGTGTGCATTTCCCCGTGAGCTTGGCTGCTCGGGTGCAGTGACAGTGTCTACCGGTAACCCTGTGTGATGGAATTCAGGTCCTTCTACAGTTGACATCCTCAGGGTTCCCCGCCCCGGGAATGTTGAAACGACAGTTTCTTTTTGCCTCTGATGCAATTAAGTGCTGGGGTTGAGATCTGCACTCATCAGCAGTTGGCTTCCACGCTTTCTTACCAGCACCTGATTGCATTTTCAGGATCCTTTCTAGCGAGGTTACACCAAGCAGCAACTTAGGAATCTGAAGCCAGGAAAGCAGGCCTGAGTTCAAAACACACAGAGTACTTTTCTCACAATTACCAGTCCTTGTCACATTTCCCAGTAACAGCTTCCTCATAAAATGATTACAGTGTGTAATTCTTGGCAGAGTTTGAGGGCCAGGTAAACTCGGGTGCCTTAGGAAACTTCTGGAGTGATGCAGATGTTTGTCGTCTTGGTTTGGCGGTGGTTCTACATGGTTTAACACTCATCGGATTGTCCATGTAGAGAGTCTGCAGTTTAGGGCCTATGGGGGCCTGAGAGTAGCTCAGCGTTAGGCAGTCTGGCCTGCACTCGGCCCTGAGATGGATCCTCAGCATTAAAACAGAAAGAAAGGATATGTTCATTGTGCTTCTATTTTACTTGTAGCTCTTCAGAAACTGAAAGTTATATAAGTGTTACTAATAGTAATCCTTGTTACTTTTTTAGGAGAGTAGCAATTCAACTTTCCTTGTGCTAAATGACTGTTTGGAAGGACATTTCGGGGTGTCAGAGGGCAGCAGTAGCTGATTCCACTCCCCTAGAAGGGTTTCTAAGCTGGGCATTGTTGACATTTGAGGCTGCACCAGACCTTGCAGGATGTCAGCCTCCACCCGCGACACTCACCTTCCGCACACGCAGTTTGGGGATCCGAGGTCTCTGGATGGTGCCTCGTTTCCCCTGTGGGCAGGATCACCCCGATTGGGGCACACTGCCATTAGGCCCAGTTTCTTAAACCAAATATTTTTGTTAGTCATAATCCAGAATTATTATGTTTAATTTCTGAACCAAAATGGTTAATCTTTTTTAAATGGACTGAGACAGTCATGAGGTTCTGGTCTCACCCCTTCCCTCCACCCCATTTTCTGTGGTGGATGAGATTCGCCTGACCTAAAATTTGCTCAGTGGACTCCTGAGTCCCCTTCCTTTACTGCGTCCCTCCCGCGCCCAGGACTGATTTTACACATCTGACACACACACCGTGACACACACACCCGTCTCAGAGCCTGGTCCTGGATGCACTTCCCTTCCTGGTGCCACTGAAGGCGGTGGTGGACGCCGCAGTGACAGTGACAGGTGCTGCGGGGAGGAGAAGGGGAGCCGGCGTGCCGTGCAGTTCACCCCGGAGAGCTTTCCGCCGCGGTGAGAGGATTTCCTAAGTCATGCCCAGTGTGTGGAGCCGGCCCTCCGTCTCCTCCTATTTCTTTTCCTTTGTTTTCTGAGATGAAATCAGAGCAGGTCCCGACTGGACATTAAAAATGCCACTAATTGCGTGGTTAGCATTGCACAAATGGGCAGCCTTCCCCCCGCCCCCTTTAATTGTCATTCTGTTTTATGAGTGATTTGAGGAGGGAAGGAAATGACTTCTGAAGACTGAGACCAGTGACACTGTGGCTGCAAAGCCAGTGCCCTGTGGTAGGCAGAAGTGGCCCTGCTGTGAACCAGGGCCCTGCGCCAAAGAAATTCTGCTGTGGAGCTGGGTACAGGGCTCTGTGCCCGCCACTGGCCTGATACTGCTCAGGCACTTGAGGACCCACTTGTGGCGACGGGCGTCCTCTGATGTCACCTCCTTGTTTATGAAATAAATGCATGGTCTTGTTTATGAAATAAATGCATCGCCCCGGGTGGGTGGCGATTGTTCCCACACACTTCTTGACTACTTGTGATTGCACCTTGACCGTGTTCCTCTCTCTCGTCTCCTCCCCAGAAATATCTCAGGGACTTTTTCAGTGTGATGCTTCAGTCGGCAACCTCGCCTCTGCACATCAGCAAAGTGGGGCAGACCCTTTCGAAACACACCATCTGTGAGTTCTCACCATTCTTCAAGAAGGGCGTCTTTGACTACAGCAGCTACGGGACGGGGTAGAGCTGGGGTGACAGGAGCCATCGCCGCGTGCCTTCCCGTGGGAGCGGGTCCGGGGCAGGAGCGGCCCGCCGGGACAGCTCGCATCCTTCTTCCCAGTGCCTGAGTCCAGCGGTGCCCGAGGGAGGACTCTGCCCGCTGCAGTGGACAGGGCTCCCGCACGCCTCCTCCCGTCGCGCAGCGAGTGCCTCCAGCCCCACGCCGGGCCCGCTGGGTCCCCGGAGCGGGTGGCCTGCCAGGCCACCCCTCAGTGACTGTCATCTGGTTTCCTCCTTCACCAAAATAGACTTTGCTTTCTTATATCCCTTCCATATGGCTGGCTATATTCCAAAAAAAGCATTTTAAATTATTTCACTGTGGTTTCTTTTTTTTTTTTTTTTTCTTATTTGGAGCATAACTTTTATATAATACTGAAACACTGATGTTTACACAGAATTTCATATTCTGCAAAAGGGATTGTTGGTCCAATCGTTACTAGAGTCTTCCATGCCTGACAGATTGGATGTGACCTCACTACGCCCAGGACACTGTACAGCCTTGAACACGGGAGGATGGAGTCCCATACCCAGTGGCTGCTGCCCATTCGCGAGCTTTTATTGCTAAGCACAAAGCAAGCGCAAAACTGGATGCATATTTTTAAACATTACTTTGTTCACATTTTTATTACAGGATCTACTGGATCTTAAGCTAAAAGAAAAAATAGAATTTGCCGTTGATTATTAATAATCCCTTAAATTACTCAGGACTTAATGTACCGTACCGTCACACACCTATGTACAGTCAAGCTGCTTTGTCTTACTAAAGAGAAAAATGTGAGTAAAAAAATCCATAGAATATATATTGAAATGTATTTAATTCTACCTATAGATTTATATATGTACACACTCTTGTACAGTAGTTGTATGGAACTGTATAATCATTCACACCAAATTTATTAAACGTATTTGCTTTTTTGAAATTTAAATCGAGCTGCTATCAATATTAAATGAAGCGACAGAGTCTACCCTGTAGCCCAGTTTAAGTTTGTAACCCGATCCGCTCCTATTGGTCTGTTTAAAAATTGATCTGCTGTGCTTGGAAAGATGCATAATGTATAATTTAGCATTTGTGTTGCAGAAGATGCAGTTCCAGTTATGAGTGAAGTCACAAATGAATGGTTAACAGTCTCGGCTCAGCTTTGAGAACATACCTGTGCGAGGAGCGCTCCTACCTCAGGAACAGAACTAAAGATGCAATTATCCCTATAAGGAGGAAATTATTATTGTACTAATTAAATATGATAGTTCAGTATTAAAAAATGAGAACTTATTTTCATTGCTGCAAAAAGACTTGCTTCTGTCTGCACTCGTGATTACAGACATAGGGGATGAAGGAATAATTGCCACCAAGAATTTAAAACTACAGATTAGAGGATAGAAGCTGGGGAAAGAGTTGTTAACCATGGGCTACTGGTTTAAAAGGAGTCCGAGCACTAAAGACTGTCCCGCATTTGCTGGGTAAGTGTTCTTCTCCACCAGCCAAGTAATCTGTCTCTGCCCTTTCGAACATATATGAGAGATGGCTCATGGCAAGCATTAGGTTAAAATCCCCCAGGATACTGGGCAAGAAAAAATGGGTCTATGTCAGTAAGAAGTGTTGCAGTGAAAAGATCCTTCTATGACAATCCTTACCTTAAGTAATTACAGTTGAATTTGAAGTTCAAGAACTAGCTGCCTCTGGTGACAGCCAAGTATGACATAAATGAGTCATTTCACCTGTGTAGACCTCAGTCTCACCCAAAATGAAGCCATGGCACTGGATGACAGCAGTAATAAACTCTCATCAGTAGGATTGTAATGTTGCTCTTGTGTACCTGTGAAATGCGTACTTCTGGTTCAGCTCACAGGTAACTGAAGCTGAATACCATGTGAAGGAAAGTTGAAAAGCAAATGATAAGTCCCATCTGAGCAAATGGTGGAATTCCTTTCCAGAGTAACAATAAGATAGGTGGCAGAGTCAGGATGACAACATTGAAACTTCATTGATTTGGACTAACTTAAAGGAGTACAAGAAAGTTAGCAAGTGTGTTATTACTGTACTTTCAACTGCCTCAGATACCAACATAATACCAAACTGAGCAGCTCAGGCAATTCAGATTGGCAAGCTCTGATAGTTAATCTTGACTGTCAACTTGATTGACTCGAAAGACACATAGGAGATTAAAGTACACTTCCGAGTATCTCTGGGTGGCTCATGGGAGCTTGACTGGCTACTCCATCTGGCCCTGACCCCTTCTTCTCTGGCTGTTTTCCCCTGTGCTCTGCTTCCTGACCACCGTGAAGTAAGCAGCTTTACTGCATCATGTGCTTCCACCGTGATGTTCCTACCCTGAAGCCAGCAGACCATGGACTGAACTCCCTGAAACCACAAGCTGAATTAAACCTCTCCTCTCAGTCGTGTCTTGTGTTTTGTCCTAGCAACAGGAAAGCTGACTCATGAGCCATCAACTTAAATTTTGGTTGTCAGCTGTACAAATCTAAGAAACTTAAACAGAATTCTTTTAAGTAGTTTTCATGTTCCTTCCTATGCCTTGCTTATTAAATTAACATATAGTATACCAACCTTATTTAAAATCACAAGTAATTTAATAATCTTTTGTCCTGTTCCCAATCAGATTTTGCTGGTTTGTTTGTTTTTGTTTTTGTTTTGGTACCAAGGATCAAACTCACGACCTCACACTTGCCAGGCAGGTACTTATGCTACTGTGCTAAATCCCTGACCTGATTTTGCTATTTCTAAATTAAAGTCAAATTCATCCCTATGATTAATTTAAGCAGGTGATGGAGTTACCAAGTCATTGTGGTTCCCCAATGACTGACATCTAGGAGTCTTGGGTCCATAATGCAAAGATGCTTTGAATATGCATGAACAGAATGGTCCCAAGTTTATTTCAATTCACATTTTGATGCCAATTTTTATTTTTATACAAATAAGAATGAATTTGGTACAATTGTCCCTCTGACCTACTCACTCAGAGCTCCAGATGGCACATGCACCCAAGTCTGGTGGAAGCAAGAAACTCGCATAGAATAGAAAGCCTTGCCCGGGGAGGGGGGGGTAGGCACACCCCAAGGAGCCACTGCATGACTGTAGTTCCCAGCCTTAGAGCTCGGGGGAGCTGTTTGGTGTTCCGGGTGACAGTGAGCTGTGGGAAGTGGGATACGGTGTTCCGTTATGATTGTAGTTCCTTATACCTCATGTTCTGAGCCTACACGGAGGCAAGCCTCATCCCCTCAAAGAAATGCACATAGCAGCATAAGCCTGACCTGAGCGATGGTCAGGGATGCAGGCTTCCAGCAGTGCCACTAGGTTTTCAAATGCAGCCTCTTGACAGATGTTTGGAACGTTGGCTAGGGGTACGTGTGCAAGTGTATCCTCCTCCAGGGACAGGGGACGGCTTGGTTATTGTCTTACGTTTTTTCTTTTCTCTGTTGAGGCTGTATTGCTGATGATAATTCATTAGATGGAGTATAATTCTGTGGCACATAAATTTGAATTTTATACTAAGGAAATTATTTCCATGTTGCAAAACTACCCACCATTTTAAATCTCTAGCATCCTACCTGAGATTGCTGCTAGAGCGCTGTGTGGGAGTTACAGGGGTCATGTTTGCTAGTGGCCAGCTCATTACTTCAGGATGATTGCTTGGCAGCCCAGCAGAACCCTGCTAAAGTTTAAAACAGTGGGTGGACAGAAAGGCGGTTGGCCTAACTGGGTTTCAAGGCTATGAGTTTTCCTGCTCGCCTACAGGAAGCCCTGCCCTATACTTCAGCTTGGGGCTGCTGCAAGCTTTGGTACAATCCTGAGAGGCTGCCCTGTATGTCCCCAGAAGGCTCTGCTGTTCTGTCTGTCTCCTGCAAAGTGACTAAAACAAAATATACTTTCTTGGACTATGCTCATTTTATATCCCTGTATTTATGAATGGACTAACGAGGGGTTTCTTCTAAGAAATACCTCTCCAGACACTTCTGTGGAAATTTGAGATTCACCAACTTGGTTTTGCATCTTCTCTGTTACTAGACACCAGCCCCTTCCCCACTCAGGGAAGCAAGTGGGTGTGTTCACATCACTAAGCGTGGATGAAGGGAACTGCACTGGACACAGAATGGGAAATGCATGAAGGAAAATGCCCAAAGCCCCCAGGGTCCACTTCTGAAACTCTTTGGTAACATTAAGGTCTTCCAAATCACTGGAAAGACAGAATCCTTTTTCTAGACTTTAAATCTGGAAAAATACATACTTGAGACCTAACAGTTGAATGCCCCCAACTGCTTGAAAGCAAAATTATTTCCCTCAAATTGTCAGGAATCCTTCTGCACAGTTAATATTTGCAGCAGTGTTCATGTTTTTCCGGCCGCACTTACAGTTGTGTGTGAGAACGGTTCGCTGAAGAACTGCCTAAGGTTTGCTATTCCCGAGACTCCATCGTCCCTGCGCCTCGCTTGCTGCAGGAAGGTAGCGGGGGAGGGAGGGGGCGGAGAGCAGAGGAGAGGCTGCAGCTGCTCCTTCAAAGCTGCCAGGACTCTTCAGAGAGAAGAAGCCCAGCGAACAAGAATACCAGTTTGTGGTGATTAAGAGTTCCTTTGTTGTTGTTGTTTAATTTGCACTTTGGTTGGTGTCTAAACTCTTGTTAGCTCTTCTAAAAACAGAAGCTGGAGTCCGTGGCAAAGCAGAGGGTGGCCTGCCGTCCCGGATGGCTTGGCCCGTGTTTTATGCACAGTTTCAATGAATACAATAAGAAGAGTGGATCCACAGAGGGGGTGAGACTTCTGTTGCAAAGTAATTAAAATCTTGGCTGTTTTGCATTTCCAAGTCAGTGGGGAAGGTCACAGTTAGATTTTCAAAGCATTTCCAATGCCTTCTGATACTCATGTCCCGGTCCAAAAGCACAGCTCTCCTTGGGTGGTCTGGGGTGCAGAGTATTCCGGGGTACCTCATCCAGAGTTCACTGTGTTGGGTGTATTGAGCACGTGTGCAGCTCCAGTGGGAAAACTCTGGTGCCAGCCGGGTGGCCCCAGCTGGGTACCCCAGGCCTGGTCCCCATCAAGTGCCCCACTTCGCTTTTTTGTGGAAGAGCTGGGGACAGAGAAGGACAAACAGAGGGAGGTGAGCAAAGTATGCGTAGTTGGCCTTAGAAATCTCAGGAAGTGTGGAGGACCCTTGCCCCACTTGGGGTCGCCCATCTCAATTCATGTGACAGCCACTGCCCCGTCCCCTCCTGCTGTGGCGTGAAGGGCCAGCGCCCACTGGCAGTTACCCTGGGTGTGTCCCATGCTCGCTGTCAGAGACCTGGCTGAGAGAGAGAGAGAGTGACGGAGAATGGGAATGAGCTGGCCATGTTCCGCTGAGACCTCTCTGTGAGGAGCCGGATGCTCGTCCTCGGTGCCCAGCAGCCACCGTCCGGTTTGATCGCTGTGTGTGAGACGTGCGCGCATCATAGGGCCGGGTGCCCGGCACACAGTGATAAGCACAATGCCACAGGCCCTCCCCAGGGCACTCGCACTACACTCAGCCTGGCCGATAACTGCACGGTCACATGACTGAGACTCGTGACCACTGTCCGGGAGGAAAGTCAAAGGCACTAAGAGAGCTTCCCGGGCAGCTGCCATCAGAGCTGAGGCTGAAGGGTGGGGAGCAGGTGCTGGGCTGGCAGGGGGAGCGTCCCGGATGGCAGTCTCTCGCCGGACACTGGCAGGAGTGGAGGGGCTAAAGCGGGAGGGAGAGGTAGACAGAGGCCCCTGAGAGGTTGCGTCTTCCCACTGACTACCACTGCTTCAGAAGCGTGTTCCTGGGGGGCAGGCGAAGGCATGTGACAGCGGGGTTTGTCCTTTCCAGTCCCTCGCAGTCGGGAGGCAGGAGGTTCCTGGTGACGTGGGCCTGGGAGGAGGGCCGCGATGCTGTCCCGTGCCATCTGCAAGTTCTCTGCTCGGCTCCCGTGCTTGGACCTCAGTTATGTTTGGGCTTCCAAAGTTTCATAAACTCACAGTGGACAGGCCTGGTCCTCCGGGCCCTCAATGTCCAGCTTCGGGGTGTCTAATTTGTCTACCGTGGTACCCAGCAGCCACACAGAAGCTACCTTTGGCTCCTACCCAGTTCTTACTTTGTGAGCAGAAAAGTAAGCATCCCCATGCGGACGCAGCTGTCATGGAGCGCTGTTTAGGGCGTGGGCTCCATCCGAGGGTGACTTAGTGTAGTAATCCCACAGTCCTACAGGGTGTCACGTCTTCCATAACCCAGGTGCCCCGGCACCAAATCATCTGACCCTGAGACCTCGCGGGCCTGAATGTCATCATCATGGCCATCTTCCCCAAACTGAACTAAAAGGCTGCTGCCTTGTTTTTAGCTCATATAGCATGGCCTATAAATTAATACGATGTGCGTGTGTGGGGTCATCAGAAACAGACTGCTCAGCCCATTTTCGGGTTAGAGAATAGGCTTTGCTGGGATAGACGTGAAAGCCTGTCAGCCACTCTGAGGATGCGGTTCAGGGAAGTGTGTCCATTTCTGCTGATCAGGTGACTCAAAGACCAATACTCCCCAGGTTGCCAAAATGTCTCAGAATGGACCAGTTCTCTAAATTCTGTGCCATCAGTCAAACGGACTACTGTGTTTACATGTAATGCACCAGGCCATTTAGTGAACTCACTTTTCTACTTGGCGCGAGCGAGAGAAGTCATCATTGGTCCCCACCAATGACAGCATCACCGAGAGGGCACAGAGCACCACTGGCTCTGGCTGCTGCAGGGACGGTGCCCCACAACAGCACGAGGCCCCAGTGGCCAGGACAGATACCAGATGGGCAGGAGCAGGAGGCTGGAAGGTGACCCGTGGTGGCCCTTGTGTTTCCCAAACAGCCAAGCCCACGCACCTTCCCTGAGATGCCAGGGATGCCCACAGCTGCTCTTGCTCCAAATCCTTCTTGGCATCAGGAAGGGCACATGGGTGCTGAAGGAAGAGTGCTGGTGAAGTTAGGGACCGAGCCTTCAAAAGCAGTCTGTAAGTAGTTCTGGGCCTAGTGCAAAGCCAAAGTCTGAGGCAGAAGTGCCAGAAGGGCTGGTTTTGACATCAGATGAAGTGCCACCCACCTCCAGACACATGGGCTGTGACCTTGGTTAGCTGGGCAGGCGTCCTGGATCCACAGTGGTGGCAGGTGCCTTGTTAGCTTCCTAGAAAACTGCAGTTATTCTCCCACCAGTGGCCACAAGGCCTTGCTGCTCAGAAGCAAAGCCTCCACGTCTGTCAGTAAACCTCACCCAAAGCAGTCACTGCTGCAGATAAGGAGAGAGCGGCACCCACGCTAAGCCCAGGGGATACCGCCTTAAGGTGCTCTCCGCACCTCTAAGGGGTCTGTGTTGTTCAGAGCTACCAGGACAGGAGCAGCAGCATTTCTTGCATTTTTCCCTGTGTCTGGGGCTGGGAAGAGGTTTCATCGCTTGTACTGTCTAGTGGGACTTTATCTGAGCTGCATGAAACCACAGATTGTGAGCAGGACCATGCTGCCCCTGGCCGGAAACGGGAGAGTGTCCTAACTAGAAGCAGCCTTGGAACAATCTGGATCCAGGATCCCTTCAGGAGCCAGAGTGCAGATGTGAAAGGAGAAGACACGGCCTGCCAGAGGAATGTCAGATTATACCAGAAAACGTGCTCACAGGCCCGGGCCACACCCATCACACCTGCAGACCGCACCTGCCTGTGGTCAGCATTCCCGATCTCTGATATAAAATGATCTGTTGGTTTTACTAAAGGTAAAGCAGCTTGAAGGAGGCTGTGACTCACCTGAGTGACAGAGCCAAGGGACCCAAGGCTCAATGTCTTGTGTTAACTCCAGGCCTCGCACCACCACCTGGATGAAAGGAAGCGCTTCGTACATCAGTCCTGGAGAGAAATCATGCCAACTCTTTTCAGACAGAATTTAACGTGATTCCATTTAGCTGAAAAGAAAATAGATGAAAAGAACTTAAAGATGTCGCAAAGATAGTACTACCAGAAGGAGTTTCCTCTGGGAGAGTCAGAGAAGCCGGGAAGATGGGTGGAATCACTGAGCTTGGAAGCATGGGGGGAGGCGCCCATTGTGTTGAAACCGGACCCCACAGAGGAAGGGCCAGGGAAAGCTGCAGCCTAGATCCAGCTGCTCTCCTGGTGGGCCTTGCAGGCAACACGGGGAGCAAGAAGGGACGCTGAGATGATGCTGACAAGGACAGGAAGTCATCTTGCTGGGAAAGGGAGCCAGACAGGAAGTGCTGCCGGCCAATGCACACAGGGAGAGAGAACAAAGCAGGGCAAGCCGCTGAGTCCTGCCCCAGCCCGCAGGGCTCCCTCCAGTGCCTTTGTCTTGGCAGAGTCTTCCAGGGAGCCACTGGCAAAGCAGAGTGAGGGTTTACGGTTCCAGCCCCGGCATCCCAGGAGCGGAGAAGGAAAAGCAAAGCTGGGCTTGGAGCTGGAAAGTGCTTACTAATAGACACTCAGAGCGTGTGATTCAGCAGAGCCTGGACCTAACACTCATCAGCTGTCTGTCAGCTCCCAGACCGATCTGCAATCAGAACAAGGCTTGGCCCCAATTCCCACCACAACGTGACAACGCCAGGCATCCTTGATTGACTGTCATCCTTGCTGACTGCCGGGACCCCAGACACTGCGGCCTGGGGGTTAGTCTACACAGTCTTTGCTCTCTGGGAATTTACACTGTAGGGGTACAGTTTGTCCCAAGTCTTTACCAGATGGCTCAGGAGGACAGGCACCCTTCTCTGGAAGAAGCAGCCGTGGCCACACGCTGCCTGGCTGCCCAGGCAGTACGGTGCCTCCCACGTGGGAGGCCAAGTGTCCTTTCCTCATCAGACTTCAGCACCGGCTACTTGTCCTGAATAGCGAGAAATCCTCAAGGACTGCTGTGAAAAAACAAGGAAGCAAATATCCAGGACACCCGTTTCTGCTGCATAATGAGGGCTGGGGTTGTGTTTTTTTGTTTTTTGGGTTTTTTTGTTTTCTCTCTCTTTTTTCTTCCTTTAATGACCAAGAAAGTTGTTTCGGTGACTAAGAAAATAGATGTGGGAGGATTTGCTCTAATTCCATGCTTGTGCAGAGCTCCAGTCTAGATGGGCCCCAAGAGCATAAGATGAGGATATTTCTAGAGCATGTGTCAGGGGAGGAAGCTATGTGGGCCAGGGTTTGGCACCCAGAGTTTATATTCTGTTGTTTAAATGCAGCGGTTTCTTGTGCTGTTTTTGTGGCTGGCAGTAACCCTTAGTGGTCAGGGCTGGCATCATTTCTGTTCCCTGTGGACTCTCCGCTCAAGGTGGGCAGCTACATCTCTTCTGCTCGAGTGACTTGAAGCGCTACTCACCTGAGAAATTCCTCCTCCACTTATCCCCGCGGGAGGCAGACCCAGGCATGACATTCCTGGTGCTGGGCTATGACAATGACCTTCGGAGTTCTGAAGGTTTCCTGACTGTCCTGAGACTCGGAGCTTGAGAATAGCTGTTGCCTGAAGATGGTTCCATCCTGTGAGCAGGCGCGGGCGGTGCGATCTTGGTCCAGTTCTTCCCAGACTCCGGCTGGTCTTGCTGCATGACTATTTTCTAATGTAGAGGCCAGCTCTGTTAAGCCATAGCATCCAAGAGCTGTCTTCCCATTTGAGCTTCTCTGCTCCCCTGTGCCTGGGAGGCAGACAAGCAGGTAGGGCAGGAGTGGCAAAGGAAAGAGAGTTCTGGAAGGGCACTGCGGAGTCACAAGAAATAACTCTGGTGGCATCGAAACCCTCTGGCTCCAGGGATCAAACTTATCTAAACACAGATGCTTCTCACCAAGGCGGGGTTAAGCCCAATAAAACCACTGCAAGCTGAAGCTATCACGAGTTGAAAATCCCGCTAACACACTGAACTACTGAGCACCCTCCCTTAGCAGCACGGTGCACTGTAGAGCATCAGCTGTTTCCCCTCCTGCTCGGCCGAGTGCAGCTCCAGAGAGAACACAGCATTGCATGCGAACGTGCAGCATTGCTAGTCTGTGGAGAGATCAAATTCACAGCTCAAAATGTGGTTTCTCCTGAATGAGCTTCACTTTTGCACTATTGTAGAACTGGAAAATCAGAAACCTAACCATTGCAAGTCAAGGACCATCTGTATTGTAATAAAATCCTCAAGAAGGGAAATGAAACATTTAATGCTGGCTTTAATATCTCACCCCTCCACCCAGCCACAGTGGCTGGGCTGGTGTTGGTTCGTCTTCCTCCTGAAGTGGGTGCTGTCCAGGAAAATCAAAGAACTTCATTTGTTTTCATTCAGTTTCTGTTTCCAGTGGCAGATGATCTGCTCTTGGGTGTGGGGTAACAAGTGTTTGAGAGCACAGTCCCTGCGTCTCATCACAGAGAAAGCTCTGTCTAGTTTGCAGTGCAGGTGCCATCGGAGAAACACACTGCCCAGGGTTTGTCAGAGGCCAGGGAATGCAGTTAGAAGCGAACCTTTCCAGAAGGGAGAGTCTGGGTAAAAGGAAATATATTTTTAGCGATCTCTGTAACTAGCACTTGATGAAGAGGGAATGGCAAAGTGCAGTTCATTCAGAAAATGTGTGCCCATACCTGGGTCCCTCTTCCTTCCCTACCTTCCCGTTCTCAGAAGTCAGACTCAGAGTCTGCCAGCTCGAACTGGGCCCCCTCTACCTCCCCCCAGGGCAGGGAAGACCAGGAACCAGCACAGGACGCCTCACAGCCAGCCGTGCACCCAAGGTCGGACAGTGGTGAACAGCAAGACGCATCTTTTGAAGTTTAGGGGAATCGCTGCTTCCTGAAATCCCGTGACATCCTAGAGGGAAATGCAGGGGAGAAGTCGATGTGACCGTGGAGGCATTTAAGCCTCTCACATGCGTACTTTCCTCTTGAGGTTCTCAGGTTCTCCTGGGGAGACTGGAAAGCACGAAGATAGGCCATTCCCAGCTCTGCCCTGGTGTGGGGGTTCAGGGGTCACCCCACACCCTGCCCTGCAGACCAGAGGGCATCAGCCACGAGTGAGCGCTCTGTGTTTGTTACACGCATGTTGCAAATCCATCAGGCAGCTCTGTGTATAAATTTTACTCAGTAGAAGACGCTGACTGCCTGTGCCGTCCTGTGACTTTTCCTCTGCCTCAGAGACAATGAGCAGCCCTGTGTGAGAGAAATAAAACTTCAGCTTCCCAAACCCACTCTGTGAGCTTAGTCCCTGCCTAAGCCAGGAGTTTGTCCAGAGATCCATCCCTGCCCTCTCAGCAGAGACCTTTCCGTGGCTCATTCAGGGTATACAGTTGGTGCCCAATAAGTGCAGCAGAACAGGCGGCAGCCATGGCGGCTCACCCAGTCCTGCCTGCTTCCAAGCTCTCTTCCCTTCCACCAGCACGCTCCTTCCTTTGCTCTCCTCTGGGCCCCTCCCCTGTCCCATCCCTGTGGGTGTCTGAAATGTTTCTGCAATGCCAAAGCTACAGGATCACTGGCCCTGAGTGGGTGGGAGGGATGCTTGCAGAAAGAGGGCTTCAAGGTAAAAGCCGGATGCAGCCTTTTCCATTTCTTTCAGTTCCCAAGAAAAGACTTCCCGGAACCTAAGCTGTGTAACTGCCTGCAAGCACAAGGAGTTCACCAGGAAAACGACTGTGGGGGCAGGGGTCCCTCCAGGCGTTCTGAGCACAGGAGAAGGGCCGGCAAGCAAGGAGAACTCAGTGTCCAGGCCCCAGGGGCCAGCGTGCTGGGCCTCCACACGGGACATGAAAAGCCTCGGGCTGGAGATTGCACTTCAATCTGAACTCCGTGCGAAAAGCCATGACATTTAGCACCGATCTAGTGGTCTTTGTTTCCTGCTGACCCCTCCCAGGGGTGAGTTCAGGAGGCCAAGGCCACCTTGTCCTTGTTTATCTCGGCTCCTTAGGGAGGCTGGGTTGTCCTGTGGTCATTGGATGAACGGATGTGTGTGTTTGGGGATGGCAGGTGAGGACGGTGATGAGCAGCGTGATGTTCTGGAAAGATCCCTCCGGCTGCTGCTTGGAAGCAGGCCGAGCAGCCCCAGGGGAGAAGTCCCAGCAGGCGATGGGGCTGCAGCCAGAGCTGCTCAGGGAACCCGCAGGGCGAAGCCAACAAGATTGTGTGCTGTGGTGCCAAGTGTGACCCCGAAGCCCAGCTGGACAGGAAGCACCCCGCTTTCTAAACCTGCGGCCCTGCCTAGCTCCCCGCACCCTGGTGTGTGAGGGCACTGGGTGCCGACCTTCCTGGCCGCAGCAGCCACAGACCGGTGGGGCCGTCCCCAAACCCCGAAGGTGGGAGCTGCTTCCAGACCCGGAAGGGAAATTTACAACCCGAGACGCAGACGTTCCAGATGCGCCGGACGCCTGTGCCTGTCTGCAGGACACGCACGAGAGATAGTTTGGTTTCTAGAAAGTCTGGAGCCTGCAAACCACAGCCAGATGGGCCCGGCCTGGGGGACCGTCACGGCACACTGGAGCTTGAAATCAGATTTTGGAGGCACATGGGGTGTGGTTTGGCAGGGGCCCAGGGAGCGACTCTCAGCCAGAGGTTTGTGAGTTGAAACACAGCCCGGGTTGACAAACAACGAAACAGATGCAGGGGAGGGGAGGGTGTGTACTGGGAAGCTCCGCTCCTGCCTTCCCTCTGCCTGCTGTGACCCCCGGCCCTTGGGTGTGCTCTCCTGCTGCCCAGTGCGAGGGGTCTCTCAGCCCTCCTCCCCTGCCGCTGCGGGCTGCCAGGGGCTGTGTGGCCGGCCGCACGCCTCTGTCCTTGCTGTTCTTCCTCTCCGCTCTGCCCCTGGGGTCCCTGAGTGCAGGAATAACTGAGGCCTTCTGGCCACCAGAGGGAGCGACTTCAGGGGCCAAAGACCGTGTTCCAAAGACGCAGAGAGGGCGTGGGGCACAGATACCTGTGTGAGCAGCTGTGTTTTATGGGGAATTGACTCATGCGGTCGTGGGTGGGTTAAGCAAATCTGAAATCCATCAGGCAGCAGTGAGGGAGACAGGAGTGTGGGGTGTGGGTGGGGTGACTGAACCTGTGGCCCACGGGGGTCTCTCTCTCTCTCTCTCTCTCTCTCTCTCTCTCTCTCTGAAATTTTGGCTCTCCTTTGAAAGTCTTCTAGAGGCTACAATCAAGCCCACCCAAATTCTCCAAGACAGTTTTCCTTTCTTAGAGTCAACTGATTAGGGGAGTTTATTACATCAGAAAAAGGCTTTCCCAGCGACCCCTGGGTGAGTGTTTGGCTGAGTAACTGGAGATTGTGGCTGCACCATCAAAAACATATCAGAGAGGCCCAGATCTCGACTCAGGGCTTGCAGGCCCCTCGAGCCGCTGCTCACTCCACGGTGAACCCGGAAAAGTGCTGAGAAGCCACCTTCTCTGCAGGCCAGGGCTGCTGTCACGCTGAGGGCCTGGACCGGGCTTTGAACCTGGGAAGAGGAAGCCAGTGCCTGGTAGGTGCAGCTCTGCCAGCGTGGAGGAAAATACCGAGTGTCATTCCAGGGGCTCTCCAGGTTATTTTGGGGATTATCCCGAAAGCTTACCCTGATTCCCTGCAGGGTGATGACAAACCCCTTGAACTGTGATCCACTGCTGAACTCCCTCGGCTTGTTCTTCCCTTTCCGAGATGCAGTCTGATCCAGTCGGAAGAATGAAAGTCTCCAACGTGCGTTTTAGATACTCGGTAGGATGCTGGTCAGCCAGGAAGGCGGCCCGAGGGTGCGCCTGGGGGAGAGGGTGTACAGAGGGTCTAGGCGAGGGGGCCTCACAGTGGCAGGGTTGTTGGCACGAGAGGATACAGACAGTGTTTACGTCAGAAACAATGTAAGACACAGCTTGGAAAAGGAAGTCTGCAGCATACGTGAGGAAGAATTAGCTTACATAGAAAGGCCTCTTTCTAACTGATAGATAGGACATGCAGTTCATTTCTTACTAATCGTATGCAAGATGGCTAATGCTCCATAAGAACTTGTTTCCAGCATTCATCGTAATGGAGTTGTAGCTAGGCAGTGGCCACCCGGCCAGGCTTCCATACCGGATCCCTGTGACTTCTGACTGGTGGGAAATGAATGGGGGACGTGTGGACCTTGCAAAGCCAGTGCTTTTAGGAAGTGAATGCACCGGCTCCGTACTTGCTTTTCTTTCCACAGATGGATGCAGGAAGATCCTAGGGGCTAAATTCCATCCCTGAGTCTCCACACTAAAGGGTGCCAGTCACACCAGGCAGTTTCTGGGCAAGAAACAGAGTGCAGCCAAATTTGATTGGTGGCATGTGGGGGTATATTTGCACTAATACACATTTCTCATTCCTGTTCTATAGAATATCACTATATCTCTTTTCCATGTTTCAATTTTCAACTCTCAAGGATCTTTTGCCTTTCCTGTCTCTTTCCTAATTATTCTAATCTCTTCTACTTATTTTTGCCTTTTTTGGTATGTTTGTACTCCCCTTGGAATATATTTACAGTTAAGCTTCTTTTTATACATTCTGAAAGCTACTTCAAACTGATTTGATGCACATCTCAGATAAAGATATTGCCTCAGGCTATCAAGATCTACACATAAATAGAAAAATGGAAAAATTTATAAACATTTGATTCACAGAAAAGGAAATATAAATAGTGCTTATATGGAAGGAAGAGGAAGAGAGAAAGAATTAAGACATTTTATATACAGCTACAAATTTACTAAGATGAATGTAATAATTATGTATATGAAAAATGTACCAATAAAATTAAATTATAGAGAAAAAGTGTTGTTTTCTCAAAGTGAGAGAAATGTGAATAAAATATTCTTTGAGTTACTTTTCTCATTATCCTGGGGAAGCAAAAGTGCTCAATAATATACTGTGTTGGCAAAATTATAAGAAATAGGCACCTTTACACATTGACATGCAGTTTAGATTGGTACAACTTCAACAAAGGACAGCCTGGCAGCATCTGTAAAAATCACAAACGTGCTCTCCTTTTGGCCCGGCAATCTCATTTAAAGGAAGTTTTTTTATTAAGTTTATTGGCACGTTTTAGATATGCATAATGACCATATTCACCATAGGAAATCTGTACCTGTTACACTTGATTCCTCTTTCTTTCCCATTCCCCTCCCCTTCCCTTACTCCCTGCTTCCCCTCCTAATTTGCAAAGCTTTGTTTCCATTTTACCATTCTTTTATCATTTTTTCCCTTTTCCCTTAAAGGAATTTTTCTTAAGATATTTTTACAAGTACGATCTATGCATAATGAACACTATTCATTGTAATTGCCATAGAATAAGATACATTTTTATATAACCAAGATGTTTATCATTGAGGAACCAGTTAAGTAAGTTATGGTGTATCCACAAATAGGAATGTACTATGACCCTAGAGAAATAATGAGACAGATGTTTATGTTGTAGCAAAGTCAAAATTATACCTCTTCCTTCTTAGGGTTTTCAGCTGCAATGAGACTCATATGACATGAGACAGATTAATAGGAGAAACGCGTATGAATTTATATCACTTACATGACAAGGGAGCCTCCATAAGGGAAACTGAAGACCCCAAAAGCAACCAAATTAAAATACTTTTACATTGGTTTGAACAAAGAGAAACAATTGTAGAAAAACAACTGAACCGTGCGAAGACGCTCGAGAAAAAGAGGAATTGTTTTAATAGGATCTGGTTGTAAGGAATTCTCTCAGCTGTGACTTCCTGCCAGAGAAAATCTCTCAAGTCCTGGTACTGGGAAGGCATCTTTCCGATGAGACTTTTCATCTTATTTTCCAGGAAAAAAGGGAGACAAGGATACCCTTCTCATGTGTGATATTTTTCAAGTGCTTTTAACTCAAAATAATCTTTATGCCAAACTGGCATATGATTGGGTGGCATATTCACACACTGGCTCTTCGGTGTCCAGTTAGACTATATTAAGTGAAAAAAAGAAATCGAGGTTGACATTAGCTTGTGTAGTAGACTATCTTGGGATAAAATATACATATAATATCCATGTATGACAGTGATGGCAAATCTAGAGCTTTCAATGACACCAACAGTCCGCTGCAGCATGTGTGACATAGGTTTCCCACCACTGACATATGATAGATGCCCCATATGATATATATGTGTATATTTGCTCATAGAAATACATGCTTACACTGTGAGTGTGAGTCTGTGTGTGTGACTGTGTGTAGTGAACATACAGAGAATGCATGCAAGAAGCTGCACGAACACTTGTAACAGAATTTGCTATGTGTGGGACAGTTAGGGAGATGTGGCAGAAGAGGGACGGGAACTTGTCACCAAATCATTTATGTATTTTAAATTTTGAAACATTAAAATGAGAAATCAACTCAAAAAGGAAATATTTCCTAATCCCCTTTCTCTTTCTGTTAAAACTGTTCGCCCACTAGAGTTCCCACTTGGGTTGGAATATTGGTTCTTAAACATTTGTGGCGCTGTGGTCATTTGTAAGAATCTGCTGAAATTCCCGTGCCCCATGGAAATGGGCACGCGCCCCCACAGGAGACCACGCGCACAGTTTGTGTCCAGTTCCCAGGCAGCCATGGACTTCCGCAGCTCAGGGATAAACCTGTTAAATATCCCTGTAAGCAAAAATAAACGGGAACTGAGAAGACGTGATTTCTTACCTCTTTCCCTCATAGGAGCCATTTGCACACACCTGGTCTTTTCTACCATGTTTCCTCACTGTTCTTTTAACAAATTTCCCTGCACCCTTCTTTATACCTAATTTTCTGGATTTTTCTTTTTTGTGTGTGATTCTCCTTTTTTAAAAAGCCTTCGCAAATTAGACTAATTCTGTGATTACACTTTTTAAAAAAGACTTTCCCTTAATTTCCTGCCTCTTCTTGGGAATTGATTTTCCCCTGACGCACTTTCAGAGACACATTTGTGCTTGCCCCTGGGGCTCCCATCTGAAGGACTGCTCCTTTTCTTGTCCTTGAACTGATTTAATATAAGCTTCATGTCTCTTTCCTTCATGATAGTATGGTTTCTGTAACCCAGTTTGGGGAGAATTCCTTAAGATAACGTCCTCCAAACCATCGTTTAATTTCTTCACACATTTCTTTAATTATAGAATGTTAATTAGAGTGTGAATTACAAAGACTTGATTCTCATCCTCTGATACTTCTACATGTAGTAGAAGGAACCTAGCATGGAACTAGGACATAGCATTGCTCAATAAATGACAGTAACTTTCCTTTCACCGTGGTTTCAACCAAGGGCCCCAACTAACTGCATCACCCCAGTGTGTCTGCAGTGGGTGCTCCCTCCCATCCTGAGACTGCTGCATTCGTTCAGGCTGCAGGGGTCCTGCTACCCAGAGAAATGGAACCTGCAACCTCACTTTGAGACTGCCCCTTTACCCCTGCCCCAGGCCTCCCATTTGGGCATTTCTCATGCTGGTGCTTCCTAGATTACCCCTTGGGGACAAGGAACTGGTTTTCCTAGATGCCAAGACTGCTCTGCTCTCGGGTGAATCCTCCCCTGTGTATTTCACTTGGCTGATAGGAGCCTCCCCTCCCTCAAGGTGAGGGCCCTTCCCAGAAGAACTAGGCAGGAACTCCAAGAACTAAAGGCCTCTCACGACATCAGTTCAGAGTCACTTGGAAGGGAAGCTCAAGCCCTAGAGCTCTTTCTGGGACATTCTGTGGCTTGCCTTACAGCTGCCTATTGGCCTAGCTCCTTCCTCTGCCCCGTTCACTTCCCTCCTCCCAAGAGCCCTCAGCAGAAATCTGCCTGCACCTAATTCTCTGTCCCAGAGGCTGCCTCCTCTGAAACTCTCGAGCATTGAGTCATTCTGGAAAATTGTCCTCTTATGTTATCTAATAGGGCAAAACGTACCTGTTGTTTGTGCCAGTACAGCATCCTATCCCTCTTCTTCTAGCAGCCTCTAGATTGTCCTCTGGTGTCTGCACCACCTCTCTGCTCAGCCCTTCTGGCGGTAGGGCTGAGACCATCCTTCCTCAGTCTTCCATATGGATGCACACAGGCCTGTCCAATCAGAGCACACTCAGGTCAGTGATTGGTTGGGGCAGCACATGAGCTGGGCCAATAAAAACCCTTCCCAGGGCCAGGGATTTAGCTCAGTGGTTCAAGCACTTGCTTGGTAAGCACAAGATCATGAGTTCGAACCCTGGTACAAAAAAACAATACAAAATGAAAAAATCCAGGGATATAGCTCAGTGGCACAAGTGTCTGCCCAGCAAGCACAAGGTTCTGAGTTTGATTCCCAGTACCAAAAAACAAACAAACAAACAAAAAATTAATTTAAAAAAGACAAGAACCCTTCCCAGGTAGCAATTAGTGGCAAAGTTCAGCATCTCCAAGACCTGGAATCCAAACACCTGGAAAATAACAGTTTCACCAAGAGAAAAAAAGAAGTAGAAATTTGGGAAGTGGAAAGAAACTGACAGGAAAATTAGAACCTAAAAACACTGGAGAAATGGACCAAAACATAGAGAAAACAAGAAGCATCCTGGAAGCTTACCCCAGCTCAAGGGGAGGGGGCCTGTCTCTGCAGATGCAAGGTAAACCCTGGGGGTCTGGAGCTCCAGGGAGGAACTTCAGACCAGGCAACAGCACTTGCTCCAGGAGGAGCCCAGCGCTAGTGTCAATTGCAAAAGCAGTGTGGGATTTTGGTCCAACGTGACTCCTTCTACATGATAGGCAATATCTGGAGAGGGACCCTGCTGTGGTACTTGCCCTATTGCCAGAGAATATTTAATTAAGTGCCATTTTGGAAAGGGGTTGATTATGTAAGACTGAGACTGAAACTCAGAGCTGCTGAAAAACCACTTCACTTCAGGAGTCCTAGTGCACTTTTCCCACAGTGACTGGCTGAGAGACAGACATGGGAGACAGTTACAGACAGTGACTAGGACAATCTAGACACAAACCCCTGAAAATCAGAAGCTTAGGGCAGGAAGGACTTGGACCCCCTGCCCCCATGTTGTGAAACTAGGCCAGACTTGTACTAGCTAAAAGTGCTGGCATTAAGTACTGCAGGCTGCTTGAATCCTTGTCCTGCTACCTACATCCATCACAGATCAGAGGTCTCATTGTTTTCCTCATATATCAAAATGAGCAAGGGTTAATTTTAGCTTGGACAGTTGCCACAGCCTAAAGTGGACAGAGAAGCCTCTAGAACAACAGAGACCTCACAAACCCACAGTCTATAAGGCCAGGAGGAAAAGATCATGACCCACTGGATTCCAAAACTGCAAACCTGGAAAAAAGCCACTCATTCCAAAACACACAGAAACATTCTTTCTTTCTTTGGACTCATTTTTTCTCTTTCTTCTTCACTAGTTTTTGGGGGATTAGCAAATTTTCCTTTTCCCTGTTTTCATTTTTCTTTCTTTTTTCCTTTAAATTTCTTTTAAATTTTCCTTCTCCGTTTTCTTATATCTTCTTTTTCTTGTTTATTCTTTTCTGTTACCTCTAATTCTATTACTATCCTTCTATACCTTAATAGGATCCTTTATCTCACTTTTCTCCCCTCCTTTTAATCTTCCTTTGTATAATTTTTCAAATTTTACGTCTTTCATTCTCCCATTCTCTACCCATGTCTCTTTACTAGTATAAAAACTCAGCTTTATTAATCTTTAGATAGTTAATTAACTGTTATTACTGTTGAATTTTATCACTAGTAGAGCTATAGTTATTGCAGTTAGTAAATATTTTCTGTGTGTCAATATCTGGTTTGTCTTAGTGTTTATATTATAATTATAGATCAATTTTCTATGATTAAGGGTGGTGCATTCCTGCTTCTTATGATATGTCATTATCCACTTTGTCTTTGACAATATTATTGTTGCTCATTTACTTGTTATTGCCAGGATAGCATAGTTGTTGCTATTAATAGGTTACCTATTATGCCAGTATGCAGGTTACCTTTGTGTCATTAACAATATTGCAGTATGTTCTCAGAGAGTTGTGTGTCAGGCCAATTACATTGCATCCTTCCCTTCCGAATTAACAGAGGTGGTCAGGTCCTGGGACAGAGGCAAAAACCAGTGTTTATCCCTACCCAGTGTGCATCATTGGATAGCAGACACTAACTAAAGAGATCGCCACACTAGCAACAAACTCTTTCCACTATCAGCAGCAGAAAATCTCAGCACAAAACAGAACAACTGAACTAAAACAATGGAAATATGACAAAAGAAGGCAAAAAGAGGGCAGGAGGCAGGAAGTCCTTCCAGAAACGCCTAACTCTCCAAAAGTCAATCCATGGGGCATTGAGGGGGAGGAAATTAAAAGCCACAGTCAAGTTATTCAAAAGGATAACAGAGGAGATTAAAAACACAGATCGATAAGTTGCTCAGTGAGCTCCAAGAGATCATGAAGCAGATAATGGATGTAATAAACAAAATGATCAAGGAGTTTACAGAAGACACTAATAAAAAGTTAGCTGAACTAAACAAAATGATACAAAGCATGGATGACCAGTTTAGCAAAGAATCAGAGTCCATGAAAATGTTCCAAATAGAAATCTGGGAGGTTAAAAATTCTATTCAAATTATGGGCAGCAGAAGTGAGCAGTGCGAGGACACGGTGTCAGAACTAGGAGAGCGCTGCTGTCAGCAGACCGATTATTCAGGTGGGCAAACCTAAAAACAACAAAAGCACATGAAAAATGGACCCAATAAATGCTAGAAGATGCAAAGAAGACTAACTGAAGATTAATTGGAATTAGTGGAAAATCAAAAGGCAGCACAAAGGGCATGAACATCCTGTTTACAGAAATAATAACAGAAAACTCCCCAAATTTAGGGAAAGAATTAAAAGTACAGGTATGTGCGGCATATAGGACTCCAAATAGTCACAATTAAAAAAAAACCAGAAAAACAAAAACAAACAAACAAACAAAAACCTTTCCAGGACACACAGTCAAAATCCCAGAAGCCTAACATGGGACTAGAATCATAAAGCTGTTAGAGAAAGCTACAGAGCTTTTATAAGGATAAACCCATTAGAATTACAGTACAAACCTTTAAAAGGCCAGAAGAGCTTGGAGTGTATTGTTTCAAACCCTAAAGGAAAACAAC
Organism: Dasyprocta punctata; assembly: GCA_004363535.1. Lineage (NCBI taxonomy): Eukaryota > Metazoa > Chordata > Mammalia > Rodentia > Dasyproctidae > Dasyprocta > Dasyprocta punctata. Next base: position 75,361 of record RJWM01006354.1, read on the forward strand.
TTCCAATCCAGACTTATGCATCCTTCAAAATTAATAGAAAGTAAAGTATTTCTATGACAAAGAGCACCTTAAGAAACTTATGGCCACCAAAGCAGTACTTCAAAAGTTTCTCAAGGATATCCTAAAAAGAAAGAGTGAAGCCAAAAATGCTACATATTCTAATAGAATAAATACACCAGGCAGAGTGAGCAGTGAAGCAAAGGAGCAGAATAAATTAAATCAGCATCTACCCAAATTAAGTCACAGGAAAGGATGTTCTGTAGGAAAAAAAGAGGGATTCTGATAGGCATATTCATAATTACAATTTAAATTTGATATAGATTGCTAGGAGCTAAAATGAAGAAAGTTTTTTTTTCCTGCCTCCTTACAGCAACTAGAACACTGCCTTTCACAAAAAAGTTGGGGTGAGGAAATTAGAGAGAAGTGGGACTCTACCTCTGCTATAGAACATCTTATTTATTATACCCCAGATACACAATGAAAGTACACACCTATGCTTTGTCATAAAACCTAATCATAATATCTCAGAAATGACCAGTTCAGGAAAAACCCATTCTGTCTGCTACCATTGTTTAGTTTGAACTTAAACATTTTTTCTTCCTATAAGGTCCTTTAAAAAGAACTTTTAAAATATCTCTTATAGCCTCATTAGACATTACACCATACAGATCAGTTGTTTTTCTTTAAAATTAAAGTGATGATAGCATCTTTATTATAGCTTTTTTAAAAAGTTTTTATTTCTGCATTGGTCTAGGAATGCGCTAGGCTGAGACAGGAAGAGAATGAAGTACCTACAGAGAAAAGAAACACTAGAATGAAGGAAAGAATAGAGGGAAGAAAAACTTAGAGGGGCTAATGGATTATCCAACAAATCATGGCTAATGCATAAGATTTTAGTGCATAAAGTTATTTTAACAATTCAAGTCTTACCTTATAGGAAACAACTGAGGAAAACATCCTTGTGCTTTTATGCTAACACCTGTTGGGTCTGAAGTACTTGTTTTAAAAGATGTCTTTTGGAATACTTATCAATTTTTGTTATTACCATCCATAACAAAAATTTTATACATTGGTATTAAAATACATATTTTAATCTCTCTGTGTCTAGTTCCTCATCTATAAAGTAAAAGCATTCCATAAAGAAGCTACTCTTAAAAAAATAAATCAGCCTAATTCAATGACAGGAATAATTTTCAATAGTAAATGTGAATGGTCTCAATTCCCCAATCAAAAGATGCAGAATGGCAAAATGGACCAAGAAACAAAACTGAACAATATGATGTATACAAGACACATGTTTAATCCAAAAAGAAATTCTCAGATTAAAAATCAAAGGATGGGAAACAATATTCCAAGCAATGGGAACCCAAAGAAAAAGGAACAATAGCTATCCTAATTTCAGAAAAAGTGAACTTTTAGCCCAAACTGATCAGAAGATCCAAAGAAGGTCACAAAACATTGGTTAAGGGAACAATTCAACAGAAGGAGATAACAATTATAAAAATGTATGCACCAAGCATTGGTGTGCCCAACTTCATTAAACAAATAGTGGTGGACATAGAAGATTACATGCACATCAACAGTTATATTGGAAGACTTCAGTATACCACTGTCTCAAATAGATCAACTAGACAAAAAATAAAAAAGAAATATCAGAGTTGAACCAAACCTTTGAACAAAAGGACTTAGTAGATATTTATAGACTGTCCCACTCAACAGCAAAATACACATTCTTCTCAACAGCACGTGGGTTTTTGTCCAAAGTTGTCCACATGGTAGTGCCTAAAACATGCTGAAGTAAATGAAAAAATAAAAAATAAAGTTGTCCCATGCATATTATCAGGTCACAGTAAAATGAAGCTAGAAATCAAAGACAAGAGAAACCACAGAAATTGTGCAAACAAGTGGAAATTAAACCATACACTCTTGAATAACCAATGGGTCACAGAAGAAATCAACAAAGATACTAGACAGTTCCTAGAATTAAATGGTAATGCCAATACAACATACCAGAACCTATTGAACACAATGAAAGCAGTCCTAAGAGGGATGTTTACAGCCATATATATCCACATTAGAAAAATAGTAATGAATGTGAATGGTCTCATTTCCCCAATCAAAACACACAGATTGGCAGATTGGACCAAGAAAAAAAAAAAAACAATATGATGCACCTCGTAAGTAACCTAATGATGCACCTCAAGGTCCTAGAAAAACAAGAAAAATCTAAATCCAAATTAGAGAAGATATTAAAGAAATTGAAACTAAAAAAATGCCAAAAGCAATTAATCAAAAAACTAGTTCTTGAAGAGAATAAACAAAGTGGACAGAACCCTAGCCAATGTTACAAAAAAGGAAATCAAAGATGCAAAGTAGAGCAGTTAGAAATGAAAAAGGCAAAATCACAATTGACACCACCAAAATCAAGAAGATCATTTATAATTACTTTGAGAACTTGTACACATATTCATTGAAGAATTCAGAAGAAATTGATAGATTCCTACATAGATATGAATTGCCAAAACTAAACCAAGAATATATTAAAACCCTGAATAATCTTAAAACAAAAAATGAAATGAAAGAAGTAATAAGAAATCAAACAATTAAGAAAAGCTCCAGTCCCAATATAATCACTGCCAAATTCTACAAGAATTTAAGGAAGATTGGTCACCAATACCCCTCAAACTCTTTAATGAAATTGAAAGGGAAGGTGTACTCCCAAAGTCATTCCTGAAAGCTAGCATTATCCTGACTCCTGATTCCAAGAAAAGATTCAACCAAAAAGAGATCTGCACACCAATATTTTAATGAACATAGATGCAAAACTCCTCAGCAAGACACTGTCAAACAGAATGCAAAAAATCATCAAAAGAATCTTGCATCATGACCAAGCAGGCTTCATCCCAGGGATGCAGGGATGGTTCAACATACACAAATCAATAAATGTAATACATCACATAAACAGAAGCAAGGTCAAAAATCACATGATCATCTCGGTAAGAACAGAAAAAAAGTTTGACAGAATCCTACATTCATTTATGATTAAAGAAAAACCTGAAGAAAATAAATATAAAAAGACCTTATCTAAATCTCATAAAAACCATTTATGACAAATCTACTGCTGACATCGTATGAAACGGGGAAAAGGAAAAGCTTTCCTTCTAAAGTGAGGAGCAAGATAAGGTTGCTCACAATCACCACTCCTGTTTGATACAGTGCTTGAAACATTAGCCAGATGTGGTGAGCTGACAACTGGTGGTCAACTTGTAATACGAGCTGAACTGAACCAGCATGGTGGTGCACGTGGATGGTCCATCTGTGGATTGTTGTTAGCATAAAAAGGAGAACTGGAGAGGAAGAGGTGGTGTTGGGTTTCCTGTTGCCATTGGTTCTCCTGGAGGAGTTTGTCCAGCTTCTTTCCTGATATGAATTTGACTGTTCTCATTGTCAGTGGAGCTTGGAACCTTGTTGCTGAGAATGGCTGCAGTTCACTTTGGGGGAGCTCTGGTCCTTTGAGCATCACTTCCTGGCTCTGGAAGGGAAGATGTGTGCTGCTCAATCTCCTGGAAGAGCTTGTCATGTTGGCTTCCTAATATGAACTTGGCTGTTTTCGTCATTGGAGGAGCTTGGGACCTCATTGTCACTGAGCCTGGCTGTGGTTCTTTTTGGGGCAGCCCTGGTCCTTACCTTGAGTGTCACTTCTTGGATTCAGTACAGAACCCTCAGCCTGCTGGCACAGATTCTTCATCCTGCTGGCACAGACTTCTAGCTTCCACCACTGACCTTTGGGCCTTCCCAGTGCAGATCTGTGAAACAGACTTGCATGAGACATTGTCATGGGCTCTAGGCCTCCAGGTGGACTCATGGGGTCATTGCCATGGGCTTTAGGCCTCCGTCTAGGTTCATGCAGGACACTGCTAGGAATCCAGGCCTTCAGCTGAATTCTTTGGGGTCTTTAGTGTGTGGACAGATTTCCTGCAATTTTTGTGTTTGATTCTTTAGGTGACTATTATAAAATAATTCTATAAATTATGTGTCCTGTGTTAAATTGTTTTCCTTGCAAATCCTGACTACAACACCAGAGCAATTAGGCAAGAGAAAGAAATAAAGGGCAATGTGTAGAAAAGGAAGAAGTCAGAGTTCAATCCCTGGTAAAAAAAAAAAAAAGTCAGATTATCATTACTTGCAGGTGACAAATTCCTCTATATAGAAGACTCAAAAATCCACCCAAAGTCTTCTAGAAATAATAGCCAAACTCACTATTATATCAGGGTGCAAAGTCAACATATAAAAATCAATAGCATTCTTGTATACCAATAATGAACTCATAAGAAGAAATGAGGGAAACAATACCATTCATAATACCATTAAGAAAAATTAAATCCTTAGGAATTAACCCAACCAAGGAAGTGAAAGACCTCTATAATGAAAATTACTGTACTCTTTAAACAAAGAGGACATCATAAAATGCAAAGATATCTCCTGTTCCTGGATAACCAGAATGATTACTGTCAAAATAGCCATACTTCCAAAAATTAATATACAGATTTAATGTAACCCCAATCAAAATATCAACAGTATTCCTCAGAAAACTAAAGAAAACAATTCTAATATTCATATGGAACCAAAGAGACTCAGAACAGCAAAAGCAATCCTGGGAAACAAGAGCAAAGTAGGTGGCATCACAGTCCCACATTTGAAATTATACTCTATTGCTATGTGATTAAAACAGCATGTTATTGGCACAAAAATGGAAATGTGAATCAGTGTAACAAAGTAGAGGATGCAGAAACAACTGCAGGCACTTTCAGCTATTTGATCTTTGACAAAGAGACCAAAAATGTAAACTGGAGAATCTTTAGTAAATGGTGCCAGGAAAATTGTCTATCCACATGCATGAGATTGAATCTAGACCTGTATCTCTCACCATATGCTAAACTAAAATAAAAGTGGATCGAAGATCTAAATGTTGAGCACTTCCCCCACCCGGGAGACTCTGAAGCCCACAGGCAGACCTTCCCCAGCAGCACTTCCCCCACCCCGATAACTCTGCAGCCGACAGGTGGACCTTTGCTGTCAGCACCTCCCCCTCCACCCCAGCGACCTCAAAAGCCATGGGACCATCAGCAATTCATCCACCACCTGCAGAACCCTGGTGGGCTTGTGGAAGCCTCAGAAACCCCTCACCAACACAGAGGATCTCAGTGGGCCTGTGACTGTGTGGGGAGTTTCCCCCCCCCCAAGTAGAGGACCTCAGTGGGTCAGCAGAAGAAGCAACGAGCCCTCCATTTCAGCTGTAGGACTTTGGAAGCCCAGCAAGAGTGTGGGTGAGTCCTTCTTCCATACAGAGAAGAATGGGTGGGTTGAGGAGAGGGCTGACAAGGCCTCCCCCAACCTGGAGGAATTTGAAAGGGCCTAGGAGACCCCCAGTGACACAGTAGGGTCTCAGCTGAGGTACACAATATAGCCAGGCAAACCTGGCAGGATGGAACAGCCTAAAATCACAGTAACAATAAGAGCTAGGGGTTGGTTTACATCAATATTCCTAGGCTAATCAGCCTAGGGAGAATGTAAGACTCACCCAACAGGACCTGCAGGAGGAATCCAGGTGACTTGCCCCTCCCCTTCATTGAAGGACTCAGCAATTGGACAAAAATCACCCATACAGTAGCACCCTAAGACACACACGACAGTCACTAGAGACTAGTGGGATTGAAAGACCAAAATATTAATGAAGAAGTGAAAATGACAAGACACATAAGCAAAATGCAGTCTCAAATATCCAGTCCATCAAGAACAAGTACAGAAGACATTGAAATCGAGGACATTGGAAGTCACACACCTGAAATTTCTGAAAAGATAGCAAGTGAAATAAAGAAACAAATCTGTGAAGCTGTAGAGGAAATCAGGTTAGAAATAATCTCTCAGGTAAAGAAAGAAATGACAACCTTAGTAAAGGAATTATTCAGCATAGCTAGAGAAGACATAGATTAAAAAAAAAGTAGAGGAGCATGAGAAAATGATGGAAACCTTGAATTAGCAACTTAGGAAAGAAATAGAATGCATGAAACAAATTCAAAGAGAGAGCTAGGAATTAAAAATCTCCACTGAAAGCTGGCAAAATCATTTAAATGAAGCTGAAGATAGACTTTCAGACCTCAAAGACAGGATCACAGCTAGTGATCATTAAAGGAAAGAGTTTGTAAAAATAACAAGGGAGCATGAAATGACAATTCAACAGCTTCAAGATGATGCAAAGAGAATGAATATAAGACTGATAGGCTTCAATGAAAATGCAGAAGTCAACACAACTGACTTAAAAAAGCTATTCACAGAAGTAATAGTGGAAAATTTCCTAAACATGGGAAAACAATCAGGTACACAGATAAGTAAAGCATATAGATTGCCAAATAGTCACAACCAAAATAAATCTACACCCAGACATGTAATAATTAAAATCCCAGACATACAGCATAAAAACAATACTAAAAGCTGTTAGAGAAAAGATGCAACTCACCTATTAAGGAAAGCCCATTAGAATCATGGCAGACTTCTCAGCACAAACTCTCAAGTTAAGATGAGCTTGGAGTGAAGTATTTCAAGCCCTGAAATACTGGTTGCAACCCAGATTGATGTACCCTGCAAAACTTTCTTTCAAAATTGATGGAGAAATAAGATACTTCCATGATAAGGAGCAACTGAAGAAATTCATGTCTACCAAGCCAACATTAGAAAGAATACTGAAAGACATACTAGAGAGAGAGACAAAAATGATTGCAATTCCCAGAACAACAACAGAAAGAAACAATCAGGCAGGGAAAGCAATTAAATGAGGGGCGGGACAGGAAACCAACAACAGGAAAATAACATGACAAAGTTAAGCCAGTACCAATCAGTTGTATCCATCAATGTAAATGGCCTCAATTCACCAATCAAAACAAATAGGCTGACAGAATGGATCAAGAAACAGGATCCAACAATATGCTGTATACAAGAAACATATCTGACTCAAAAGGAAACTCATAGACTAAAAGTCAGAGGATGAAAAACAATATTCATTGTGACAGGAATGCATAAAAAAGCAGGTGTAGCTATTCTGTTTGCAGACAGTGTAAACTTCAAACCAAAAATGATCAAAAGAGATAAAGAAGGTCATTACATACTTGTTAGGGGAAAAATTCAAGAGGAAGAGCTAACAATCATAAATATATATACACCAAATATAGGAGTACCCAACTTTATAAGACAAATACTACTAGACATTAAAAACCAAACACACAATAGCACAATTGTAACAAGGGACCTTAATACCCCATTGTCACAAAGAGATAGATCTACTAGACAAAAAGTTGGCAAAGAAATAACAGAACTGAATCAAACCTGTGAACAAATAGACTTAGCAGATGTTTACAGAGTGTTTCACCCAACCACATCAGAAAGCACATTTTTCTCAGCTGCACATGGGACATTCTCAATAATAGACCATATATTAGCCCATAGAACATGCTTAAGTAAATGCAAAGGGATTGAAATTATCCCATGCATAGTAGCTGATCATAGTGCATTGAAATTGGAAATTAATGGCAAAAGAAACTGCAAAACCTACATAAACACATGGAAATTAAATAACAACCTCTTGAATAACCAATGGGTTACAGATGAAATTAAAGAAGAAATTAAACAATACCTAAAATTCAATGAAAATGCAGGTACAATGTACCGAAACTTGTGGGATGCAATGAAAGTGATCCTAAGAGGGAAATATATAGCAATAAATTGTCATATCAAGAAAACAGAATGAGCACAAATAAACCACCTAATGCTACACCTCAACCTTCTAGAAAAAGAAGAGCAAGTCAAACCTTAAGTTCATAGAAGAGAGGAATTTATAAAGATCAGAGCAGAAATTAATGCAATCGAGACTAAGAAAACAATACAAAGAATTAATGATTCAAAGAGCTGGTTCTTTGAGAGAATAAACAAAATTGGTAAGCCTCTAGCTAACCTTATCAAGAAAAAAACAGAAAAAACTCAAATTCATGCAATAAGGAATGAAAAGGGAGAAATTACTACAGATCCCATGGAAATTCAGAAGATCATGAATACCTACTTTGAAAATCTTTACTCACATAGGATAGAAAACACAGAGGAAATGGACAAATTCCTAGAAATGTGTGAATTACCAAAGCTGTATCAAGAAGATATAATAATTTTGAATAACCCAATATCAGCTGCTGAAATTGAAAACATGATTAAAAACTTACCAACAAAGAAAAGTCCAGGTCCTGATGGATTCACAGCTGAATTCTACAAGAAATTTAGAGAAGATTTTATGCTGATACTACTCAAAGTCTTCAATGAAAATGAAAGAGAAGCAATCCTCCCTAACTCATTCTTGGAGGCAAGTATCACTCTGATACCAAAGCCAGAGAAAGACCCAGCCAAAAAGAAGACCTTTAGGCCAATCTCCCTAGTGAACATTGATGCAAAGATTCTCAATAAAATACTGGCAAACAGAATGCAGCAAATCATCAAGAAGATTACACATTATGACCAAGTGAGTTTTTTTCAAGGAATGCAGGGATGGTTTAACATATGCAAATGAATAAATGTAGTACACCACATCAATAGAGCCAAAGACAAAAATCACATGATCATCTCAATAGATGCAGAAAAAGCTTTTGATAAAGTCCAACTCTTGTTAATGATAAAAACCTTACAGAAACTTGGAATAGATGTTATCTACCTCAGTCTGATAAAAACCATCTATGACAAACCAACAGCCAACATTATACTAAATGGACAAAAACTGAAAGCTTTCACTCTAAGATCAGGAACAAGAAAAGGATGTCCACCATCACCACTCCTATTCAATATAGTTCTGGAAACATTAGCCAGAGCAATAAGACAAGAGAGAGAAATAAAAAGAATAAGGATAGAAAAGGAAGAAGTTAAATTATCACTATTTGCAGATGACATGATACTCTACATAGAAGACCCTAAAAACTCCATCAAAAGGCTACTAGAGTTACTAAACTAATTCAGCAGTGTAGCTGGATACAAAGTCAACACTCAAAAATCAATAGCATTCCTGTACACAAACTACAAACTCACTGAGAGAGAATTTATGGCAATAACACCTTTCACAATAGCATTCAAAAAAATGAAATACTTAGCAATCAACCTAACAAAGAATGAAAAAGACCTATATACGGAAAGCTACAGTACTCTAAAAAAGGAGACTAAAGAGGATGTTAGAAAATGGAATGAAGCTGGGCATAGTGGCGCACACCTTTAATCCCAGCACTCGGCAGGCTGAGGTAGGTGGAGCATTGTGAGTTCAAGGCTGGTTTGGGCTACAGTGTGAGTGAGGTCGCTCTGAACTACATACCTGTCTCAAAAAACTAGGACTGGGAGTTTGGCTCAGCGGCTTACATGCCTGCCTGACAGGCATGAGGTTGTGAGTTCAATCCCTGGTGCCACAAAAAAAAAAAAAGGAG